>JAQIWP010002113.1:0-12052 GCA_034695525.1 Euzetes globulus
CCCGGAAATAGGGGCTGTATTCAGTCAATGTATTTGAAGTTAGGTGTATATAATGCCTATTAAAAATGAATTTAAGCATATCCAGAATTAGGGTCGGTATTCATAAGGTCTCCTCTTTCCAGCATGTAAATGTGCTTGTAAATAGGGGCCTAATTCATCTAATTTATCAGTAGTAAAAAGAAGACTATATATATATATGTTAAACAAATTTCAACGAAAACGTTCCCTAAATCCGGAGAAAGTAAAAGGGTGTTAGATACCTTAAGAGAAAGCGAAGTGTCGGTAGACCTAAGCTAAGGGCGAGAACACATTTGCCTTTCAGGTCTTATATTTGGGACTACTATTATCCCAAATACAATGTTTTCCTATAGCGCTATAACAAAAAAATTAGAACGCAAAAAAGGTAGTTATAGCTAGATCCTTCACATGATTTCAAAAATGAATGACGACATATACTAAAGTTAGATTACCACCTAGTTGATTTTTACCAAAAAAAAACAAAATGACATACTGCTCAAATTAATTTTATTCTGATCCCCAAATAATGAATCAGATTTTTCAATTATTATTTTAACATGGTGTAATCTTAAGTCTGGTCCTAAAGTAACGTAATTTTAAGCTTACTTTACAATTAAAAAAAATATGATCTAACCATATTTGCGATTTTTCAAAAAATTTAAATTTGAGTTTTACTTATTAATTTTTTTAATTAATTGAATTAAGCATTAATTATCCTTTAAATTACTGTTTTAATTCTCCTGGGCATGTCTGACCTTTTGAGCTAGCCCACAAAATTTTTGATTTAGTTCTTTAATAAGCATATTTCATTATCCAGCTCAATACTATCTAAATATTTTAACCTTTTATGTCCTGGGTTCTATCACCTCCACTCTTTCCCAAACAAAAATGTATATTTAGAAATTATACTCAATCTATGTCTTTATAAGTAATAACTTTCAATTCAAAATTCCATGGACAAACAAGGCCTCACTAAGTTAGGTTTGCAGACATTTCAGACATTTCTAGTTAGATGACTGACATCTATTTTAACTGAATTTTAATTGATTTTATAGATTTAATTAATGTTTAGCCCATATGTTTTATTCCTTATAATTAAGCACTAATTGAGCCACACTGGCAGTCGATTACACGTATCCCATGACTAAAGACTAATATCTTAAAACTGTATTTTTCTCTTTGTTTTATTTTATTGTTAAATTCTTTTGTTATTTCTTTAATAAATTAATCTGTGATTAAATCGAAGTTTATATCTGCAACTTGTCTGAAGCAACGAATCCATTCATCTCAATTTAAACCATTACAAATTGAACTGAATTTCGGAAAATTCAGAGCTCTCCAAGGTGGATTAACGTACTTGGCACCCCTAGCCGGAGAATTTTGAGATTTGGGCCCCTAGCAAATAGGAAAACTTAGGAAATTTTTGGTAATGACGGTTAAAATTCAAACATTTTTGCAAATAGCGTCAGAAAATCCGCCATTTTTTCTTTATTTAAATTCATTTTAAGTCCGCGAACTGAATTTAAGACAAATTAAAATAAAATAAAAACTCGTAGCAATAATTGAAGATATTTTGAATATTATTTATTTCAATAGTTTTAATTTTATTTAATTTTAAATTATCTTAAAATCTGTTCATTTTATCTAGGCCAAAATTTACTGCCACTCGAAAAGTAGAAATGTTTATGTAGAAATTAACGAGGAACTCAATTCTTTGAACAAAAATAAATTTTATCGAATATTTTTTCGATAAGTCAGCCATTTTTGATTCAAAGTCGAAAAAGTGAAAATTAAAGTGGAATAAATGGAACCCCTTTATGGCGATTCCTGAATTAAATTGAAAATTACTCGTTCTAAGAGCCCTTTAGTTCCATTATTTTTATCTGTCATATAACTTTAATAATAGCATCTAGGCTTAAACCAGGGGTCACCACGCGAGAAGACCTAGAGGGGGCCTTAGGGTGGGCCAAATGAACTTTCGTCTAGGGGGGTCAAATCTCAAAATTTACCGTTTAAGGGGCATTTTCCGAAAGCAAAGATCGACCAGAAACGTCCATTAAAGGCCATTTTCTTCTAAAATAAGCTTATTTCCGGTGATTTTTTAGCTTAATTCGATTATATTTAGGCTATTTTGCAAGTTTGAATGCTAATTCCTTCAAATAAAGAACAAAATGGCGGATTTTTGGTCATTTGCAAAAATGTCTGAATTTTAGCCGCCATTACCGAAAATTCCCAAAATTTATCAAAATTTCCTAAATATTTGCCGACTTGCTTTGCTCGGCCAAATTTCAAAATTTTCCGCCTAGGGGAGGGGTCAAGTACGTTCGCCCCTCCCTTTGGTGACCCCTAAGTTAAAGTATAGTTCGTCAAATATTTTGAGCTTAGTAAAGTAAGTATTTTTCTTTTGCCGAATTGGATATAAAAGATTATAAAAAGGTTTGTGGATTTATGGTAATCCCATTTTAAAGACTCAAATAAAGCGCTCTTTCAGTCAAAGCACTAAACGTTTGTCACGTTTTTCACGTTTAAAATTTGTATTGACTTTAGGTTTAAAAGCTTTGACTTTAACTCAAGTGATTCACATAAATATCTAAATGACTTCAAACTTATCGCCAACTGATTCAGGTATTGCCGAACCAATGAGTGGTCAGTTATCCCCAAACAAAGCCATTGAAGATATCGATACTCTGAACGATGATATCGAGGATTTATCGGTGATTTGAACTAATGTGAACCTTGCTACATTAACTAACAATTAATGTATACAATGTTTAAACAAATAGGATTTGGACGAGACTTTTGTCGAGAGATTAGTCGGTTTGAGTGAAATGTTTCCGGAACCGGTCAGAAACGGCTTCTCTCATGTCGTCAATGGTTCAGTAAATGGAGTCAAGAATTTATATGGATTTAGTCGTTCGGCTCTTTGGGTTCTGTTTACTTCTTCAGCGGTTCTGTTGGCGCCATTAGCCCTTGAGATGGAAAGATCACAAATGGAAGAATTCAATAAACAGCAACAGAGACAGGTCTTCTCTTTTCAAATGTTTCCAGTCATTGATTTCTTTGAATTGATTGCTAACAGATATTATTGGGACCGTCGGCTGCTCTGTCAGGTGGCGGACACAATATGCCAATGCCTCCCCTCTCGCCTCCCAAATAAGCTATCAACTTTTTTTATTTTATAATAAATATTAGACATTATTTTATTGATTAAATATTAGATCAATTATTGAAGTCATTTAACTATAGTTTGCTTTTCATTCAATAAATTTGTTTCTGAATTAATAGAAAAGACATTTGATTTGAACTGAAATTTGAGGCCATTATTAGCCCAAAAGGTGATTAGTTTGAGGTCACACTCTTCCGATTGAATTAAGCGCATCATTGCATTCATATCTGACTGACTTCGAGGAGGATTCACACCTTTGGTGAACGAGTAGAAAGTTTGTGCCCTATTTAGCCATTCGTTCTTCAATGATATCAAATAAGAATCGAATGTCAGATCAGAATAAGAAAAGTCGACTAAAATGTTCTCGATATTAGCCAAGAAGTTGGGCAGTCGTTCAGGAATTTTGACTTTAGAGTGAATGACTATATGAGTGTTGTCTGAAAATAATTGAGTCGTTCTATCGTTGGTTTTGTCTTTCAGTTTGATTATTGCGTGAAATTCTGAGTCCATTAAAGTCTTTGGCAATAGTTCTGAACTGGAAATACCGATTAAGTTGTGTTTTGCCGAATCATCAAAACTTTGGACATCTGTACGAATCAAAATGCATTCTTCTGGCAATAATTGTGACAAACAGTGAATGAATGCTTTTAGTCGACCACTATTTTGGTCGACAACTATAATCTGATTACCGATTACTGTCTGATAACCAATTGTCTGAAACTTTTCTTTTCCGATAAACCGAAACAAATGGCGGAGATTTGAAGTAAACTTCTGGTCAGTGACTGTGACTAATGGCGAGTAAGACTCAATTGTAGGCACCGAATGACTCAACTCATGAGCATTGATGGCATTCAAAATCCAAGAGAAATGAATGTGAAGATTAGCGAAAGTACTGTTATCTCCGGTTAACTCGAGAAGAGAACGGGCCTTACTGTTCATTCTGTGTGTATTCAATGCGTTTCGGTTAAAAATATCTTCGAGTGAATCATTAGATCTGAGACTCGAGACGTTGTCGAGTATAAGAGACCTCCTCTGTTGACAAGTGGTTTGAGTCAATTCACTCTCGTATATGATTTTGGCCTTATTTTTGAGTCGAGTGACAATCTGTTGGATATGTTTGACATAAAAGTCCCAATTGTTGAGCAATTGTTGTTTTTCTCGACTCATCACAAGAATACTATACGTGCGTTGAAAGCCCCGGGCCTTCGAGTCCCTCAAGACAAACAAATAGCTGAGAATATGAGCCCTTTGGTCGTCACCAAAGTATATGAGACCCTCTCCTTCGCCCGAATCATAGACTTCACAACTGAGGCTTCGAATACAGGCGTCTCTAATAATGGCATTACTTATTCCACAGGAGTTCCAGTCATTCTTTGCGATCGGATAACTGTTTGTTATAAAACCAAACTTTTTGTTGTCATTGAATGACAGAAAGCCATTGAAACCAACCATTGATTTGGATTTGAGTGAACAGCCATCGCAGTCATGGCTCTGACCATTCACTTCATCACTGATTAAATGGATTTCGTTATTAAATAGATTTGAGTTCTCATTAATTAGAGAAGTGGTCTGCAATGAAGACATCGATGACGTCAAAGAAGAAGTCGTTCGACTGTTTTCTGCTCTCTTTTGGTCCATATATGACATCAAATCGGTCTGTGAAAGACAATGAGTGGTCAGAATAACATTTGGTCCGTGAAGTTCACAGAAGTGACAAAAGCACAACAATTTATCCATTTTTCTCCCAAAATATCTCAAATCACGGGATTCTTAATGATAGGGACCGTCTTCTCACTGATAAACATATTATTCACTATAACTTTATAAACGGAACAAAGGTTTTACCTCAACAAATGTTCAATTAAATAATTTACTATTTATCTCTTTAAGATCGAAATACAGTCAAATCCATTTATTATGTCAGAAAATTGTTTAAAGTCAAACGGTTAAGCAGTTAAACCAATCAAACTTTGAGCGTCAGATCAGAATTCGACAGATTATCGGCAACCGGATGTCGGAAGTACTCTAACTAAACCTAATTGTAGGAGGGCCTCAATGACCTGACCTAAAAGAACAGCAACTGACCTGTTCCTGCCCACCTGGACACCGCCACTGTCTTAACTTATCCATTGGCTTATCACCTTATCTGACTATCAGATGCACCTGACCCTTATCTTAATCTTTGAGCGTATTATATGCTGAAACTGGCGCTCAATGCAGAATAGGTCTCGCCAAATAATTTCCACCCTTTATGATGTAGGCTTTAGCTATGACCTTTGCAAATCTAGGGATTATTTTGGGACATTAAAAGAGCATTTTCCGACTCAACTATCCTCGAACACTCTCGCAAATAATTATTGAAATTATCGAGAATTGTTAAAAACAAAACTGATGTCAAATACCATCGGATTTAAATTACCTTTTGGGTAATTTTCCTAATTTCAGATCCGACTCAAAAAACTTCATCATAAATAACTTTTGGGGCCTTCTGTCTGATTTCGGGAAAAGAAAAATATATGCTCTTGGTGATCAGTGATCAAAAGGCGAACTGATTCAGAATAAAGTATGAATCTATCGAAAGGCTTTACTAGAAGTGACCTACAATTGAAGGCTTCATATTTTTATAATTAATTAATTTACGAATTAAGTGATAATTGAATAGTTGTTTCGATTTTGATTTAAAAATTGTCAGAATCTCTGATTTATTTTTCGTCTTTTTAATCAGATTTGTTGTTCAATTTGGGATCAGTTGTCAGATCTGGTTCTGAATCATAAGAGTTGACAATTGCTTTGATTGGAGAGGAATTAAAAATTTAGTAAAAATTGCGTTTCATTGGACACAAGTGTTGCCCTCTTTTGAGTTAATAATATGAAACGTTGGGTTCACTCAGTTGTTATTGAATTGAATCGAAATTGAGACCAATTCGAGTAATTAGTCAGTTATGGCAGAAGCGGCGGTCGACTTGTCCTCCAATATGCCATCTTTGCGTTATTTCTGTCATCAATGCAGTCAAGAATCTGATTCTGTCCTTTCCGTAAGTATTATCTTAATTGAGACCAATTGATGTCTAATTGTGTCAAATTTTGTCTGTAATTTGATTGACTCTGATTTTTGGCCACAATTATTGATTTCAATGATTTTGTGATTAAGGACTTCACGTGTCCGCGATGTAGATCTGGATTTGTCGAAGAAGTTAGTCATGAGGACAGTGAAGATACAAATCAGTTCGTTGAAGACATACCGACATTCGATTAATCTTTAATTCAAATTTTGTCTTCAATTATGTCCAGAGTCTATGAAAGCGACGAAAATAACGATTCTGACCAACAAATGGCAGATATTTTGGATGATCTGTACGGTCCCTACAGAGGTTCTCAAAGAAATGCTGGCACTCGTACTAATGGAGCTCCTCTTCGCCAGCCAGTGGTTACTCCTGAAAGTGGAAGCGCTAATGCCAGGCGTCAGAGACACTCTGCAAATGAGCCACAAAGACGTCAAACGACCCGTTATTTTCAGGTCAATTTCCCTCGAAATCCCGATTCCGGAGCCTTCGATAGCACGCAGTCATTAGAGGGGTATTTATGTCCACATCTATTGTTTGTTCGCTAATCGACTCTTATTATAGACTATTCCAACACATCCTTACGAATGTGACTTCGGGTCAGTTGACTCCACGTGAAGGTGGTATTAATGCGCGCGGACTCATTAATATAGACTTTCCTCTACCACTGTTTCAAGTACTTCATGGAAATCCTGGTGACTACGCCTGGGGTGAGGGCGGTCTCAACGAAATCATAACTCAGGTTTGCATTCATTTTTGTCTTTCATTTGATTTGAATAATTGATTGGAACAGTTATTAAACCAATTGGACGGATCGGGACCGCCGCCAATGCCTAAGGAGGACATTGACAAAGTGCCATTTGTGTCGGTCACACCACAACAGGTCGAAAAGAACCTTCAATGCACTGTCTGTATGGAAGACTTCAAAACTGCCGAAAGAGTAAGGATTTTGGACTGTTCTCATTGCTATCATAACGAATGTATAGTTCCATGGCTTCAAATGGTAAGTGTCCTTCTGTCTGACCATCAAATTTGAGACCTAATTGTGAGCTCTGACCAAAAGCACGCCACGTGTCCCGTTTGTCGTAAAGAATTCCAGACAACCCGAAGTTCGAGTCGTGAGCCGGTTTCGACCAATACTAACAACGAGCCGCTTGTCGGGAACCGATCGATGCCCCCAATGCCGGACACTAGTGATATAAACAACACTCAGTCAACGAACTCTACCTATGAATCAACTGATGATTACGATTAAGTGGAATATGTTTTCAATTAATTCAATAAAATTGTATAAAAATTAGTATTTTATTTGCTTTTAAATAAAACAAAATTTTGTTTTAAAAACATTTTGAATACAATAATAATCACCAAAACAACTGATATTTACCGCAAACTTCAATTTTATGTACATTTTTTTTGTTATTTCACTTATTATTTAAATTGTGATTCAAATAAAAGCAAAACTAGAAACGAATAGAATCTCAGACTTTATGTCACAGACTTGAGTTCAACTTCAAACTCAAGAGTACTGTTGGCCGGAATCGATCCAACAGACCGTTTACCGTAACTGAAAAAGTAATCAAATATTAAATGTGACCTGTTTATAGAAAGAGAAGGATTACCCCATTTCGGGTGGAATTATGATTTTCCTTTTTCCGCCAACTTTCATATCTTTAAGACCGATATCCCAGCCTTTGATGACTTCCCCTCTGCCCAGTCTAAATGAGAACGGTTTGTGGCTTTGGTCGAAGACTCGTTTGTTTGGAAGGCGTCCCACATAATTGACGTGAACCTGCATCACATCAATTAACATCTAGGTCGCCACTTTAAAAACCTACAAATTTGCCTTGGTCCGCATTAGGGCCATTGCCTTCAACTATATCCTCGATAAATATTCCGCCGTTAAGTCTTTTTTGTTTGTTTTGCTTTTCTCTATTCATTTCCTAAAATAATTAAAAAGTAAATTAAAATCAAAACTAATAAAAAATTTATGAAAATTCAAAAATCAATTTTAATGAGTCTATGGTTTAAATCAATTGAAATACAATCGGAATGGAATTAAATCATTCAAAATTATAATATAATGATTCAAATTCTTAAAAAGCAATAGAAATGAGTTTAAAAGAAAATCATTTTTTATCGGAATTCCACTGCTTTTTGTGTTGTTTCGAATGACTTCCCTTTTGTCCCCCGAATTTTGGCGTCTGATTGAAATTTCCCTTTTGTTGTCCTTTAAAGTTTGGACTCTGTTTTCCTCCTTTGCCACCAAAGTTAGGGCTATTGTTTTGATTTCCAGACTGTCCTCTGTTTTGCCACTGATTGCCTCCTTTCTGGTTCTGATTCTTTTGTCCAGACTGATTCCATTGTCCCTTTTGCTGCTGTCCGCCCCTCTGTTGTCCACCGAAGCCTCCCTTTGGTCCTCCGAAGCTTCCTCTTTGCTGTCCTCCAAAGCCTCCCTTCTGTCCGCTTCCAAATTGTTTCTGTTTATTCTGGTTCTGGTTTTGGGGGGACTTTTGGAAATTTGACTGATTTTGTTGAGGCTTTTGATTACTCTGTTGTTTCTGATTCTGCTCCGACTTCTGTTTTGGCTGACCCTTAATCGGAGAGCTCTTTGGTTCTTCGCTTCCGTCTGAAATTGAAAAAAGAAATCAAATTGGAATCAAATGAAATAAATTTTAATCAATTCAATACCTGATTCCTCGTCACTTTCCTCATCCTCTTCATCGCTATCGTCGGCCACAACGGCTTCGCTGTCAATTAGTCCGAGTGTGTCATTCATATCGCTTTCATCGGATTCCTCTTCATCTTCATCGTCTTCATCTGACTCTTTATTATTGATGACATTTATTTTAGAGACATTTTTCTCATTTTTATCCTTATTTTGGTCGCTATTAGTCTTCTTAGAATTCTTTTCGTTTGCGACGGCTTTCGACTCTTTGTTCGCCGGTTTTGACTCTACTTTTGCTTTCTTTTCGACCGCTTCGGGAGAGCTTTCGAGGGCTTCGTTTTTACGCTTATTAGGCTTACCCTTAGGAGGCTGTCCATTGACTTCAACCTTCTCTTCATCGCTCTCTTCGTCCTCAATATCTTCGTCTTCCTCGTCGTATTCATCGAAGGGATCGCCAACCAAATAGCCGGTTAAGTGAACTGTTCCCTCACCCACCAAATAATAGGTCACTTCTTCTCCTTCAACGAACATGAGGTCCAAATGGACCTGAAGGTTGCGGTTGGGCTCAAGAGTGCAGACCATATAATCAGACTTGTCGTGTTCCACCATTACTGAAACATACTTCGATGATTTCTTCTGGTCTGTTGGCGGTTCCAAAGCAGCCATTGTCAAGTGGTAGGACTCCTCCACCCGTTGGGAATACCGTTTGCCGGTCTCTAATGTCACTCCTGTCGGACAGAAATTTATTTTCTATCAATAAATTTAAGCAAAAGACCAACAAATTAGTGGTAAAATGAATGCCATTTTTGACAACTAATTCAGACAAAAGACATATTCAGACAAATCAATACAAACCCCAAAACATTTCTTTAAAGTTTAAAATTAATGAAATAAAATCAAATCCTAATTAAAACAGATTTCAAATCCGGATCCAAACGACGAGATCTCAATTAAACTATGAAAGTGTGAAACATGAAAAACATGTGCGCTTTCAGTGCTTTCAGTCTTTTCAGTGCTTTCAATGTCTGTCCCTTAAAGTGACTCACAATTTGCACGCTTTCAACGTTAGAGGTCAGCACTGGTTTTGTCGCACAAACTCTGTTCACATTTGTATGAATTGCAGAATACTTTGTTCAAAGCATTTCAGAGCAAATCGATTGAATGACAGAGTAATCTGTGAAGAACAGAGCTCGCCAAGGGGGAAGGCCAACGTACTTGGCCCTCCTAGCCGAAGAATCTTGAGATTTGGGCCCCCCTAGCCGGCAAATATTTGGGAAAATTTAGGAAATTTTGGTAAAATTTTGGGAATTTTCGGTAATGGCAACTAATATTTAGACATTTTTGCAAATGGCTGCTGAAAATTCGCCATTTTGTTCTTTATTTTGAGGAATTTAGTCTTCAAACTTGCAAAATACCCTAATTACAGCTTAATTAATTACCCTTAAAACGCTTGAAATAAGCTTATTTTTAACAAAATGGCGGTTAATGGCCGTTTCCAGTCGATTTTGGCTTCCGGAAAATGGTCTCCTAGATGGAAAATTTTGGGATTTGGCACCCCTAGCCGAAGGTCCGTTTGGCCCCACCCTATGGCCCCCTAAGGTCTTCCAACTTGGCGACATCTGGTGAAGAACTATATCTTATTTAAGGGTCATCATAGGGGGTATATTATGTAAACCCCCTGAGTTCGAGAATTTGTACCCCCTCCAAAATACCCCCTCCCCCTGAGGTTTGAAGAAAATTGTAAGGGAAAAGGCAGAGAAACCGATCCCCTTAAGGATTACCGGAGCGCGGAGGCATTTTTCCCAATTTTCGGCCACTTTGTTGGTCATTTTGCCAAATAAACTGTACCTAAACTAGGCAGGAATGAGGGGCAAAATGGCCGCTTCTAGCCACATTTCTGGCCGCCATCTTGGTAAAATACCTCATAAGTTTGGAGAAAAAACCCGTTATTATAACCCCTTATGTCTCGGACCTTGGTAACCCCTCATCTTATTCTTTTTTATCTTGATGAGAATTCGAACAAACCAAGTATCGAATTTTAACTTGCACTAGTGGTTTCTATGTGTATGTCTAGCTTGAACATTGTTTGCCTGCGTCCAAGAATAGTTGTAGTTTTCCTCGAAGTTCAGAAGTCGATATCTGGAAAAATATCAAGTAGAAAATACTAAATAACTAATTTCAAAACGAAAATGTTATAATTGTGAAGGAAATTTTCAAATCTCAGGGAATATTTTAGTAAAATGTCAAATTCAGGGCGGTATACAAACTACTTTGGTCATTTATAGCAAAAGTCGAATGGCTGAAATGCTTTATTTGAATTGTTCGGTTACAAAAAAAGTCGATAACTCATTGATGTGATCCTTGTAGTCGTTATGACGACCGAAGTGTAACAGCTGTCAAACATCTTTCAAAGACGACAAACAATAAGATGTTATCGATATCCAGATTATAGGCGGAGTATCTGAAAAATTCATGGAATTCTCTCCTCTCTGTCTTCCAATAATGTCGAGTATAAGAGGCAGACTCTTCTGGAAACTAATATTCAATTCGGCAAAAGAAAATTTTAACTGATTAAGTTAAAGTAAAGTATCGAAGCGTTCGGCAAAAGGTACAATACTTGCATTCCAAATGAGAAAAATGTCATCTATAAGAAATTTTTCTATAGATTTTGTGTGCATTGTAACAAGCTCACTGTTTTCTTGCTATGCGTTTTTTAATTTGTCGAGTTAAACTTCCAATCAGTCGATGCGTTTCAGGTAGAATTTTCACGTTTTGGGTAATTTTATCAATTAGACTAAATTGAATTAAGCTTAAATTAACTGAATTTAGGCTGGAATAAGAACAAAATGACTACTTCTGGTGGTATTTCCGCCGCCATCTTGTAAAAATATAAATAAACTTAAATAAGCTTATTTCTGTTGCTGTGAAGCCTAAACTAGTTTTTTAATAGTGAAGCCATTCTGCAAGTTTAAAGGCTAAATTTAAAAAAACCTTAATGTGAAGAACAGAATGGTGAATTTTTTTTGGCATCCATTTGTTAAAATTACATTTTTCTGGCTGATACAATACAACCTCGAAATAACGGAATCAGCGGTGCAGCAAATTTTTGTCCGTTAAATCGAGTTTCCGTTAAAACGA
>JAQIWP010002114.1:0-12048 GCA_034695525.1 Euzetes globulus
TCATTCATTGATAGTTTTAATTAATCTTAACTTTATATAAATCTTACTAAATTATAAAATGCATCTTTCAAATCTTGTCTTATATAGTATTTTTGACCATGCCAAAATCGGCTTTAATTGTGACCAGATAAAAGTTAATAAATTTATCAATTCTACTCAATTAGCAGATTTAGAATATATCAAAATTATTTGAATTGGAGTGAATTGGCGTAGTCACATGGTAAATTACCTATTAAGAGATTATAAACTGATTTTTCTTATCGATTTAGCATAGTCGAATTTTTTAGAATTAATGTTTTATTTGTTGAAATCTATAACTTGATTTTTTAAATTTTGACCCTCTCTAACTGGTCAAGTGCAAGTCTAATTGAGAATATTTTTATATATTTGAATTCAGTTTGACCTATTCTATCCATTCCATATCAAAATTTGCAATCTGATTGGGAAATTTAGGACATTTTTTGTTATTTTACATTGTAATATGTCTTTTGCGTTAGGCGTCATACCCCGTACCCTAGCGCAAAAAACATTAGGGTAATAAATATAAAAGTTGAAGAGTGATACTTCTTCTGTAGGTTAACAACAATTATGTGGGTGATGCAAAAAAGGGCTATTAGTCGGTTCCTTTAGTTTTACAAATTTCGTTGATTACAATAATTTATTAAAAGAGCAAAATTTCATTGTTTTATATGAGTTATTCAGCAAATATTCTGATACATGATAGCCATATGAATAATGTGCAAATTAATGTTGATTGCAAATTTCCTAATTCCGGTATGAAATGTAAAACTCCTAGATTAAATTTTGGTCAATATAAATATAATTGAATTGAATTTACTGTTTATACTGAATGTCTTCAACCGAAGCTGATATCAGTGATAGAAGAGTTTGAAATTTAATGAATTGAGAGGACTTCCAATAAAGAACGATTGCGGGTAAGGGGACGCCAACACCAACCTTTGCCTAATGGTCAGACATAAACGTTTACAGACTGAGCTATCATCTTTCTCAAATATAAGGCTGAAAATTTTGTCAACCAAGCAGTACTTTTTAGGCAACTTAAAAACAACCATCTTGATTCTTTAACTCGTCTCTTAATTAATATATTTTAAATTGGAGTAGTAGAGAAAATAGCGACATTTGGTCTTGTTTATAATTTTCGATTAATAATCTGATAGATCAGAGAGGTGACCCTAGTGCGTCATAAATATATTTATCCCTTTGTTATTTTTTTGCATTTTTTGTTGTTGTTATAAAATTTTATTTTTTGTGTGAAGAGTACTTATTGGGCAATGCGTTCATCGATTCAAAAATATTACTTCACTTTTGAAGCAATGTTTTGGAAAAATTATTTGCATCAATGAATTTATTGCTAAATTCCTTTACTTATATAAAATTCTTTAGAAAACTTCAAAACACTTTGGAGCTCAAGTTTTGCTTCAAAGCTTTGTGTCCGCAATTATTCAAAATTTAAATGGAGTATATTTTGCAATTAAAATAGTGATGGATCTTTAATATAAATTTTATCCTGAATTTGATAGCATCAAAATTCTTCAGTTTGCAAAATTGAGCAGCTTATAACATATAGGACAAGTTTGTAAAATGATTAATAATTATTTTAAAATTATACTTGAATGTAGTTTACGGAAAGCATACGAATAACCAAGGATCAATCTCATTTACCGGAAATATTCTGATTTGACTTCTCTTTGAATTCATGATTAATTAATTATTTACAGATTTAGAAATGTTTTTTAAAAATTAATGTTAAAATAATTTATTTTATTTAAGTCAGTCGTTTGTGAATCAATAAGTAAGATTGTTGCAATTTAATATTTAAGTAAGCAATATATCAGGGGTGGGCAAGGTCCGTGACCCTAGTGAGATATAGGGAGGGGACAATGACTCATTTTCAGACCAAAATCTAGGGTGATAAGGCACTAGGGGCTTTATGGCAAACGCAAATGGTGACCTGAAACCCCCATTTTCCACCATTTTGTTTTAAAAACCCTTATTTTCGGAAATTTAAAGCGTTAATTAAGTTATCATTAAAGTTTCAATGCTAATTTTCTTAAATTGAGGGACAAAAATTGCCGATTTTTTGGCCGCCATTACTAAAATATGGCATTTTTTCAAACATGGAGATAAATCACCAAAACTCAGACCTAGGGAATATTTCATGAAATTCCCCTTGCACACCCCTGCTATATAAATGAAATTAAAATTTTTAACCAACTTTGAAATCAATTTTTATACAAAATTGAAATAAATATCCTTGTTTTAAAAAATTTAATGAGCTCCGTCCAATTTAAACTCGATTAAAGCAATTTAGATATAACGATAAAAAAGTGTTTAAACCAGATTTAAGACGAGTGCAGGGTGATTGAAATTGGCAAATGCTCTATCAAATAAATTCAATGCATTTATTAAATTTTCAGTTGGATATAAGACTACAAAATAAATTTAATAAAAATAGAAATTTGTTTTCTGAGCTTTAGTTTAAGCCTTGTTATTTTGTTTTGTCAATGGTATCACAACTTGAACAAGTGAACAGAATGTAATGCATATCCCATTTTTCTTAGTTTTCATAGATCCAAGTAATTGATTGAACTGTTTTTTGTTTATGAATCTCTTTACGAACTGCAAGAATCATTTGGTAAAAACATGGGATTTGTTTGTCTATTGAATGTCAGACTTCATACTTTGGACCGAACCTCGTCTTCAGAGCCAACAATAAGATAAGGCTTACTATAGCCTAAAGTATTTCTCTGTTCTTCTCAACTATAATACCAATCGATTGACTCATTGGCTCATAAAAAACTCGCGAAAATAGAAAAGAATACATTTTATATCTGAAAAATATCTGATGGAAAGCCAATTGAATCCTTTTGTACTTTGAATTTGACAATCATTTCTAAATTAGGCACTCAGGCTATTGATTGAGTAAGATTATCTGCCAACTGTCAGTCATTTTACACTAAATATTCTGAATATAAAATGTAGTTTAATTCATAAATCTTCGAAACCCACGGTTGAAATTATTATTACAATGGGCAAATTATATCATTGTTCAATAGAATGGAAAATAAATATGGAGTCGGACCCGGACATTTTAGTTTTCTGATTCACTAAAATATTATATTCAGAAAAAAGTCAAAAATATTGTTTCCAGGTTGTTTAGCTGGGTACGATATTGATATTAATTTTTAACAAGAACTATTGATATTTATATTCCCATTCTGCTTAACCTGAGGCCGATTTTTTTTTGCAGAGGAGAGTTCAACAGCCGGGAGGGTTTCAATTATTCTGATTTACTTTTTAATAGCGATTACTTTTTTGAAACATTTCATCGAAATGTTTGATGTTTTCTAAGAAAGTCAAAAATTTTATGGAAAAAATCTGACTTTCTTTCACATTTTGATTATAGCTTCCATGGATAGGATATTTCAAATATGAATGTCTAGAATAAACGTTCAATTATTAGCTATATTTAATCTAGCTAATTATTTTCTGTACCAATATAGAAAGTTACATTATTCCCTTGTAAACATCAGCATGGTATGAGTAAATAAGACCATTTTCAGAAAAATGAATGCATGTTTAATTCAACGTACATAAAATTTGCTAAATACTCTAATTCTCTATAAAACAATCGGATTTAAGAGTATTCGTTGCTTAAGCAGTTTTTAATTACCAAATGCCCAAGAATAATGCTAAAATTATCTGAATGTTGGATTATGCTAGATATAATGAAAACCTCAATAATTAAACAAAATTAAACTTGAAAGTAAAATATTTTTATTCGATTTTTAAAAGGTTAAACAAGTGGGTTTATTATTAATTTTAACCGGCATGCCAATGTATCCGGATATATTGGCGGTATCCTTAATTAATTTTTAACTGAAATGCCAATTTTTACCGGAGAATACGGTAATAAGAGTATGTGAAATATGATAAATGTATTCTAAAAAAAGTTGAATTTATAGTCAAACACCTTATATTGACTGACAATTATAGACTTAATCTACAATTTTCTTAATTTATTCTAAATATTTTATTCTATTAATTGATTCAAAGACTATCTGTTTCTAAACAAACAAATTCAGATTGATATTCAAAATTTCAAATTTTATTCAAGAAATTGTTAGCATGATAAACAGTGGATGCCTCAAAAGGTCATCAGATGCAACCTTTCTTTTTTCTTGTATTTTTCACGATTTATTTCAATCAATTTATTTCCTCTTCAGTTGAGTTTTCGATTCTGAAATCATTTTTGTTTTTATTGTTATTTCAATTGAAAAAACTGATCGATGGAAGAAAAGTTGTGCCCATTATTCCATTTGGAAACCAAGTAATGCATCGATATTTTTTTGGGCAGTGAAAAGTTGATTGCTTTTATTGAGTTGTACTTCTATTTCGGGTTAAATTGAAAACAAAATAAATTTCACATATTATATGAATCTCAATGTTTTCGTTCGCTTTGGAAATGAGTTTTAATGAATTCATTTCTGGAAATTTTAATGAATATTTATGTAAATTAAAGCAAAGTATATTGAAATGCACTGTAATTAGTATTCTTCAAACCCCAAAGCACTAGAATTTTTCAAATCAATTCTCTCAGAATTCAAATTCTTGATAAATAGCTTATTTGAATATTCTAGAAGTTGAAAATATTCTATCAAACTTTTATACCTAATGGACAAAATTTTTCAAAAATAAGTTGATTTTACAGCGAATTCAACAGTAATATTGAGTGAAAGGTCTAAGTCTTTTGTGGCCTACATTTCTGCAAACAGAATATTTTATGAAATGTGTCTCATTTTTCTAAGCCTTATATGATTTACATTTGAAAAATCACTAAAAAAGAATTCAAATCAGTTTTATTCACATTTGCTTTGAATGGAAATCGTTTTGAATAGAAATTGAAAATATGGTTAATGGCTATACAGAGTCGGTGTTCACAACCAGAGCCTTAACAAACAATGCAAATATCGCGAAGCATTCGCACAATTATATTGATTGCAATTCTCGCACTCCTAGGCTTAGAGTTGGGACGTCTGACTGACTGTTTGTTTGTCGACTAATTTGTTTTTGCAAACCCAATGATCGGTGCATTTATCGGATCGTTGATATCGTTTTGTTTTCCGCAATGTTAGGGTATCTGAAGAAAGTGGCAAAACTGGATACGTGCAAAGGAGACACTTCCATACATCCGCAACAGACTCAAGACTATCCCAACACAACCACTGCAACCACACCAACCACTATCTGTCCAACAATCGCTTCTGCTCTTTGGAGACCACTTTGGCCGCCAGGTCTGTCCGCCACACCAATGGCACTTATGTACATCACTCAATTGTACTTTTCTAATGTAAAGGTTGGCACCCGAGGGGCTCAACGAAGACTTATCGCTCAAACATTAACCTTCCATTAATCAAGATGTCTGAGGCAGGAGGAGGTCATTCGCAGGCAAACTCTAGTGGTTCCACTGTCGAGTATTACGTCTGTGAAGAATCAGAAAAAATGGAGGTATTTCTCACTTTATCTTTGAACAAATAAAACGCAAAACTAATAATTGACTGAATCGGCGTTATTCCGAATATCAGGACTGGTTGGATGAGCACCCGGCATTTGTTCAGGACTACTTTGTGCGGAAAGCTTCTCGCTCTCTAATCGATAACTGGTTATTAGCGCACTCAGCCTCTGTCAGTGCCGGTCAGTAACCAAACATTTTCATTGAATGGCATAAAAGCTTATAATCTGTGTGTTTGTCATCTTCTCTGTCACACTCTTAACGAATGTTTTATTTGTTTCGACAATTTATTCAATTGCTGTTCGGCTCAGAACTCATCAATTCTGGCCATTTGTGTGTATATTGTTTGTATGTTTTATAGTATTATTTGCGATATTTATCTTCCTGTGCGTTGCGTTTCATCGTCTGTTTGTCTAAAGCTGTTCTCTAATGAGAAAACATTTTATTCGCTTATTTGACACTTTATTTTACACTTCAGTAAAATGTGTGCAAACCTTTCTTCGCCATTAATCTCTAAATTGGTTTTCTTTGTTATCAGTATATTATACCCATTATTCCCACTGTAGTCGCAACTATACATTCAACTATTTTAGGTACGACTGGTCCCAGTTCCTGTGCCAGCGCTGATAACTCTGGCTCTACCACTCCAGTCAGAAAAATATCGGCGCATGAGTTCGAAAGGAGCGGTTGCTTTTTACGGCCGATGGTCTCGACCACTATTGACGGAACGCCTACCTTTTTGCCACTTCCAGGATCTGAAAAAAATTTGACTGAAAGCCTTATAAAAGGACCGCCCATTAAATCCAGACAGGAATTGGAATCACTTAATGAAAGAGAATTGATATTTGAGCTTGTTAAAGATATTTGCAATGACCTCGACGTCAGATCCCTTTGTCATAAGATTCTGAAAAACGTCAGTATTATTACAAATGCCGATCGTTGCAGCCTTTTCCTGGTATTCACTCCTTTTAATAATTCTAATTCATTCACTCTTTTATTACTTTTTCACTGATTACTAATCAATACTTTTATTATTTTAGGTAAAGGGAGAGAAAAATGATCCGAATAGGTATGGCTTAACACTTCTTATCTAATCTTTCTGTTAATTTGTTTGTTTTGTATCCAATGTTCGAAATTAACGCTAAATTATATAATTTTAATGCCTTTTAAATTATTAATTCAATAAATATGTAATCATTCATCTTATGTTGGATTCACTCTAATTAGTGTGAATGCAATTTCCTTCTTACAAACTATAGTCTCTAGATCTCAATTAAACCCTATCTGTAGTAAAAATGTTTCATTTTCCTTGTGAAGATTTAATAGTTAATTTCAAATTTAACAGCTTTGAAGAGACAAGCCCCTTGCACAACCTTTATTCAAAGCCTTTATTCCTTTAATCCGATAATTGATATAAAGCTTGTATTTTATAAGTATTGACTGAACTTATCATTTGATGCCATTTTTCATGTCATGTAATTTTCTGCGCCAATTGTCTCAAATATAAATAATTTGAAACCAAAAAATAAACAATTTGTTCATTTATTGATCGTAACGTTGTTTCTAATTTACTTCTAATTTAAGTCAAATAGAAAATTAATCTTTTTAATGTTCTTAGATATTAATAACTGCCTGCCTGAGTTCACTGCATTTTTTTCAAAATAGTCTGGATTCTAGAACATTTTATGAGTCATAATGTTAATTAACAGTGGTAATATTATTCCCTAATACTTCATGAAAAATCTCATCCATTAAGATAAAACTTCAAATATAAACATTCAAACAATTGAAATGTGATAAAAATAGTCGAGTAACCGAGTCAAGTCTTTAACAATTTATATGGTTGAAAAGTATTTGTTTTTTAGCAAATAACAATGTATTACACAAAAGGTCCTCATAATTGATACTAATGTTACCTATCATCAGTGTTAGTTAAGATCACCAATCAAATTCTAGAGAGAATATATTCAGAATGTCTATTGAATCTGAAAATTGTTAATATATCCTTGCATAAAATACGCAATTTTATCCCATAACTCTTCTTTTTGCTTTTTTTTTGCAAATTTTCAATATTTCTTAATTTAGAGCATAAAAGTTAGTTAAAAGTCAATTAATGTTTAATGGATAGTAAAAGCCAACTGTAATTATCTTAATTCGCATAATTTTATGTACATAATCTAGTTACCCTGGGATTTCTATTGTATAAATTACACTTTTAATAGATTTTCTTTGACTGTCATGTTATCACCATTAAGTTGACTATTTTGCCCTCTGGTCGACACTTGTTTTGCGTTATCTTTGCTTAAATTCTCAGACTTTGCTGGTTGAGATGAGTTAATTACAATAAAATTTCATTTGAAACTCAATTAATAGGTGTTTAATAAGTCAGTTATTTGACGTTTCGTGTCAATCAACTATCGAACAAATGGAACAAAAAGAAGAAATAATGATACCCTGGGGAACTGGAATTGTTGGTTATGTGGCTCAAAGTGGTGAATCCGTCAACATTCCCGACTGTTATCAGGTTTGTTTATATCTATCAAAAATTATATCAACACTACATTAGTTTATGCAATATATATATATACTATTTAGTTATCTGGAGTTCAATTTCTCATTAGTAAGTCATTATATTCTTATAAAATTAAGATCCTCTTAAAAGGAGTCAAGGGAGGGAGGAGAAGGAGAGGGAAACTCCAAATCCATTTATAATGATATAGCGCTCACTTGAAGGGAATACTTATACCGAACTTTTATCTATTTGTTATTATGAAGAACTGGACAACAAATAGGCTTTTTGTGCTATATTTGAGTGAATAGTGCCATAAATTTGAGAGACTATGTCTGACATCATTATACGAAATGTAATTTAGTTTCTGTTCTTGTGATTTGGTTGTCATTTGTCATAAGTTACGAACCATTAGTTAATACAGAGTTAGAGAGCCATCACTTTTGATAAATTGTCAAATATTTCATATAAATTGTTTGCTTAAACTCAATGTTTAGGACTCGCGCTTCACTGATATGGTTGACCAGAAGACAGGTTATACAACTCGCAATATGCTGTGTAACCCTATTCTGGACATTTACGGTCAAGTGATGGGTGTCGCACAAGTTATCAATAAGAAAGGAACGCCGACTTTTACTGAGAAAGATGAAAACGTCTTCTCACAGTACTTACAATTCTGTGGAATAGGATTAAGGAATGCACAGCTCTATGAAAGGTCACAACTAGAGAACAAACGAAATCAAGTTCTCCTGGATTTGGCCAGAATGGTCTTTGAAAAACAGTCCAATATTGAGAACATTATTTATAGGATCCTGGTTCATATTCAGTCTTTACTGCAATGTTCAAGGTATTGTCTCACTTATTTCTAAACCAATGAATAGATAACTAAAACAACCATCATTCATTTGAACAGATGTCAGGTTTTATTGTTAGCCGACAGTTCTAATGACACAGATTTCATTCTGGAAGATGACTCCGACCCAAGTCTTCCATCAAAATCAGTAGAAGACGAGTTACAAACATATAACTCGTCTAATGTCAGTGTCTTCAGAAGTTTTTCCAGGGTTTTTGATCTCGAAGCTGAAGATTTGGACACTAATAGCGAAAATGAGAACAGACTCAGTCCTTTTGAAGGCAGATTCCCTATAAATATCGGTATAACCGGATATGTGGCCACAACCGGCGAAACTCTTAACATTCCCGATGCTTATGAAGATCCGCGATTCGACGCATCTGTTGATGAAGACAACTCCAAAGGCTTCAAACATAAGAGTATACTTTGTATGCCTATACGTAACGCCGATCGCAAAATAATTGGAGTCAGTCAACTCATTAACAAACTCAACTCAAGACCTTTCAATAAAAACGATGAAAATTTATTTGAGGTAAGAGTTGTCTTAAATACAAATTACTTGGATTTTAAACTTTGGCAAAAAGTTCTTCTTGATATTCTATACTTAGCCTTGCTACACAAACATAATAATCATTTCCAATTTATTTAAAGTGGGTACAAATTAGATTTAATTTTGAATTCTTAAGCAAACCGATAGCCATTTCCGACTGACAGTGAATTATTTCAGTTTTTTGTTATTGTTAAAATAAAGCCAAAGTTGTGATAAGCAAGTTTAATCAATTATTCAGAACTATCGCTTCTCAATTCTGTACTCTTTCAATAAAATATTTAAGCAAAAAAGTTGAAATTTTTATACTCTATTTACTTGCATGTGATGCGAAGAATGTAAGGGCGAGCAGTTTGTTTGTATCATGGTGAAAACGGGTTGATATGTTGTAGGATATAGTGTTTTATAAAACAAAACCAGAAATATTGCAATATTTTTGTTGCTCTAAAAAGATTGATAAACAATCGATATATTGATTTTTGAGGTTTCTTTTGGTCTGTCCTTTGTGTTAGGCTTTTGCCATATTCTCAGGAATGGGAATCGCAAACACACAGATGTATGAGAAAGCAATCAAAGCGATGGCCAAACAGCGCGTAACCCTCGAAGTGCTTTCCTATCACGCATCAGCTCAAGAAGAAGAAGCCCAAAAAGTCGCTGTAAGACTGTTTATAAATAAATTAAATTATACTTCCATTTATAATAGACTCAAATTTATTCCCAATCCGTTTGGAACTCCTCCTTATTCTACATTTCTTTTGTATAAAAACTTTTCCATTTATTTCTTTTGCAGGGCTTTTGTCAACAAATTTTATTTTATATCGAATTTAATAATATTTTTATTTAAATTTTGGTTTAAATGCAAATTTAATTCTAAAATTCTCAATAAAAATGAAATATTATATGGTATGCACAGAATAGCAAAACACAGCACTTGATTAAAGCATTTTATAAATTGCTTTTAATAAAAATCTGAGAAATGGATAAGAAATTAAATTTATTCGTCTATTGGTTTGCAGCGAATGGTTATTCCGTCGACGACTGCACTCCACTTAACGAGTCTTAGATTCAATGACTTTAGTTTGGACGAGGATATGATGATTAAGGCCTGTATTCGTATGTTTCTCGACCTCGACTTAATTGAAAGATTTCAAATCGACTATAAGGTCTGTTGGCTATACCTGTCCTCTCATTTATTTCAACAGTTCTATTAATCAGGTGCTGTGCAAATGGATTTTGAGCGTTAAGAAGAATTATCGACCAGTTCTGTACCATAATTGGAGGCATGCCTTCAATGTGGCACAAATGATGTTCGCTATTCTTGTGGTACATATTATTTGATTTATTCATCATTTGACTCAATTGAGATAACATTTCACTTTTGATTGCATTACAGAATACACAGTATTGTCGAGTTTTGGGAGAATTGGAGACATTGGCTCTGATTGTTGCCTGTCTTTGCCATGATTTAGACCACAGGGGAACCAATAACTCATTTCAAATCAAGTAAAAAGCTTTTCACTCAACTTTCAATTCTGTCCTCAATTTTCATTTGTCAGATGTAATTAATTATCAATATTTCAGGTCATGTTCACCATTAGCTCAATTGTATTCAACCAGTACTCTGGAGCACCACCATTTCGATCAATCACTTATGATACTCAGCAGTCAAGTAATTAATTCAACCAATTATTACAACTTTTTTTTTAATTCGAATAATTTTTCCATTTGAAGGGTAATCAGATTCTGAGTAATCTCTCGCCGGATGAATATCGAAGAGTTGTCCACGTATTAGAAGAAGCAATTTTGGCCACGGATTTGGCCGTTTATTTTCGTAAAAGAGGAAACTTTTTTCGTTTAGTCGAATCAGAAGAGTATGACTGGACGGGCAATGAAGAGCATCGTTCACTCTTACGATGTCTTCTGATGACTTGTTGTGATATCGGAGCAATAACTAAACCCTGGTATTAAACATAATCATTATTCTGCTGATACTATGATTTCATTCTGTCATCAACTGATGATGTGCCAAATCTCTCCTGGGGGTACTTTTAAGTCTTATTCCTAATGAGATGGTCTTCTACTTTCAGTCATAATGTAATTGGCATTCGGTTAGAATTGGTGGTCATTCAGTTATTCAGTTATCTCATACTCAGTAATCAAATGACAGGAAAAATAATTTTGGCTTCTTTACCATTTTCTTCTTCTCTTCATCTTGCCCTTATAAAATGTATTCTTACTAATTAGGCCCTTCTTTGCGCATCACTGTTTTCTACATAATAACCCACTAATGGTCAATATTATTGATTATGTGTACACTTTCTATTATATTAATTATAAATAATTTCATTGATTTTAAGTTATGTCTATTTTCAAACCTAAAGCATAAATGATTAGGACTGCCATAAAATATAAAACATTTTTAGGAATTTATAAAATTCTTATTTTATTATTTTAAGTTTAGTTCAATTTGAATTAATATAATTGTATATATATATTCCTCTATTGGTGTATATATCCATTATTTAGCACTTAATCAACAGTTTATTTCCTATCGAAACTAAATATCAGTATATTTTCAACGATAGAGCCTTTTAGAGTGGAAAGGG
>JAQIWP010002115.1:0-12046 GCA_034695525.1 Euzetes globulus
GTGTGTGTGTGTGTGTGTGTGTGTGTGTGTGTGTGTGTGTGTATACGCGGGTGCGTGTGTGCCCACATCAGTTTGTTATGTCACTAAGCTTATTATTAGACAAAAGGCACTTTTTGAATAAATTGGCATTTATTTTATTGAATAAATTTCATTTTGGATTGAAGACAAACGTCCGTATTTTCCTTTAGGTTAACGATTATAATAATAATTTTCATGGAATAATATCCAGTAATTATTTTTCAATATTAGCCCTTAAAAATCTTTTCATTTGGAAAATTATTCTGTTCCTTAAAATTTCTGGATTCCAAGATTCAAATTTGAAAATATGCTCGATATTGCATTATATTATATCAAATTTTTAGTACTGTAATCGACCGATAAGAATGCACTTGTTAGTGGGTACCGGCTTTTTAACATTTAACAAACAGTTTACATGCTCTTGT
This sequence comes from Euzetes globulus, assembly GCA_034695525.1. Classification (NCBI taxonomy): domain Eukaryota; kingdom Metazoa; phylum Arthropoda; class Arachnida; order Sarcoptiformes; family Euzetidae; genus Euzetes; species Euzetes globulus. The sequence goes on from JAQIWP010002115.1 coordinate 444, forward strand.
TAACGGTTAACAATGGCAACCCTCACCGGCTAACCTGTAATAAGGGTCCTTGTTGTCGGTTAGGGTAACAAACTTCTACTTACTTACAAAATAAAATGACTACACTGAATAATTTTACCTACCTACTTAATAAAAGCATTATACAAATCATGTTGAAGTTTATGATTTATTTATATGAAATCATTTCTAATTCAATGACTGGAATTTTGTTTTTATTCCATCAAAGAGAAGCAAAAGAGTCTAGGAATTGAATTGCAGTTCAATGGCATTCCATTATCATCTTTTCCTTCGCCTAAAACTCATCAGAAAACTGTTTCATGCATTCAATGTTATCAACTAATGTTTGTGTCATATATTTGACGATCAAATAAATAGTTACTTCTATGAGCTCTTGGTTCACATAGCCTTACATTAAAGAAATACAGAAGAATAACTTCAGAAACTGTTAATTAATCTTGAATAATGTTGTAATACCCATCACTACTACAATGAATGTGCTACATTTTGTCGATAACATAACCATAACTTAATGTATTTTCATGCAATAATAAGAAAAAGAAGCGTTAAAATGTTTCTTTTGAAAATATAAATTACTATCATTTTCATTATGATTAAAGATGAATTATAGATTGCCTACAAATCGAAAGTAAGCTTGATGTTTTTCTATGTAATTCAATTGAACGTGCAAAGACTGCTAATTTGTTATAAAGGGTAAAAATAAAGCGTCGAAACTCAAGAAATCCAATTAAAGGCACTTACAAATCATCGATAACCAGAGAATGGGAGAATGACAAGCAAATATTTGTTTGTGACCTAGTTTAATTTAGTCTGACAAAATTTTCTTTCAAACAAGGAAGTGATTACTTTTTGGTTATTATAACAAAAACTGATAATAAGACATAACTGAAATTAATTTAATTATTAATTACCTTTTTACATTATCATCGGTATTTTCTTAGAAATTTACTTTTCTGAAACATTGAGGGTTTTCTTGTTTGTAACTTTTGTATTAAATTTTCTCTTTCTCTCTCTCTCAATCATCTCTCTCATTCAATTGTCTTTCTAAAAGCTAAACGAATCTGAGCCTAAAGCAAATTTATTCTTGATATTTTGAAAGACCTTTAGACATATATAATGTTGCCACAAACTGTTTGTGACAAACATGCATGACTAAACTTGTTTATATAATTATTAGTAAGTAAACCGTTGCTTGAACAAATCACATTTACTCCCAATATATTTAATTTCAAACATGTGTTGACAATAATCAGGAACATAATTGAATGAAACAAATTCAACGTTTATTCAGCATTTCATAAATAACAACAATAATCGGGGATAGTTTGCTGATACAAATTTAGACTTTATATCTTCAGCGCCAATAATTCAATTTTCTTGTTGTATTAATGATTATTTATAAAGGAACCAACAAAAAAAAATAACAAAAACTTATTATTCATGGTCATAATATATTGAGAACTAAATGTGAATTCCTTGAGGAATTCTAAGAAATAACTTTTGCAAATTAGACAAGGCACTACTTTTTATTATCTTTCATTTTGTATATCTCTGCGGTTCACTGAATCGAATGAAATGAATATCAAATAAAAACATTTTTCTGACTTTTAGACTAATCTATAGCTAAGAAGTTTGTTTGAAGACTTATAGCGCTATAAGAATATGTTTCTTCTAAAATTACCTAGTCATAAATAATAGATGGTTTCCTTGAAACAGTTGAAACGTTTCAGTTTGAATTATGTTGAATAAAGATATGTAAGTCTCAAATGGATTTCCATTAAATATAATATATTTCAGATCTAAAAATATGTTATAACGGCAACTATTTGATGAATGGTAATCTGCTTCAAATTAATTAACTAGTAATTATCATAATTTATCAAATACAAGAATTGTGAAACTCAGTCGGTCTAGTCTAAGCGCTTTTAAATGTTGTAGGCGGTATAAAGTTCGCCATTCATTCCCATCCACTTTTCACCCCTGGTTTAAGAGTGTACGTAAAATAAGTTTGGTTGAATTATGATTCTGACTTGATTCTCTAATGACATCCCTAATATGCAAATCTCTAAATATTTCCCTTAATAACATATTAAAAGAAGTTCTGATTCCGTTTGAAATGAATCCCAAATTAAATTTATGTTAATTAAGGAAAATGTGAATACATTAATGATTTAAGTGCTGTCGACGTAATTATTCAGATATCTTATCGGACTTTTTATTTGTTATTTCAGTTGTAATTGAATTTCATCTTGAATTTTTAATTAATAATTGAACTTGAAAATAAAGAAAATGATTCTTGATAAGAGAAGTTGAAGGCAGACATAAGATTTCAATTAAAGTTATTGTCAAGAACTGATTCTCGAACAGAACTTAATAACTTATTTGTGCCTGTTTTATAAAATGTGATTTACTCCACCAAACTTAGAAATACACTTGAGTTCTACTAATTACTCTTGAATAGTTAATTTAAATTCTAGAGAACTTTGAGAAAACTTATCAAATGGCAAATGTCATCAAATTTTTTATTTTGAAATTAAGTCAACACTCAATCACTTCTAAAATTAAATTAACTTCAATTCCATTAGAGTTTTGTATGAAAAAATTCTATAAATAATACTCTGGATGCTATAGAAACCTAATTTATGCAAGCTATTCATAAAATAAATTTCTAGGTTCCGTAGAAAATTATAATTGAAGTCGTTGAAGTGATAATTTAACATTGATAACTTGAGTAGCATTCATGGTTTTCATTTAAAATGCGTTATGAATATTATGCAGCAAATGAATGTTTTATAAATATATTAATGTAGTTTAGTATCTAATAAATAAAAACTTCAAATTCAATGCGAAATAATTTTATTTTTCATTTCAAGCGTTAAATTTCTGGGAAAAGGCTTACAAAAGATTTTATTTTATAGAAAATTGGTTTAAAATATATGACTTCAAAGACTTTTAAAACTAATTATATGTAATTTAATTTGTTTTTCAATCAATTTGATTATCTATTCGTCAAAGGCTTCGAAAATGGTTTGTTTAGTCTTATGCGGCGTTTCCTCTGTAAATAATTGGTAGAAAAACGGTCCGTAAAGTAATAGATTTGCGAAAGTCGTTAAAAACGACTGTTGTTTTCGCCTGAAAGGACTAGACGTTGACTTTTTGTTGTGTGCCGTTTCTGTCTCTCCTTCATTCAAATGCATGCCCTCATTGTTTGTAAGGTCGAGGATAGTCTTCGCCGAAACTGTCGAGAAATTGGTTTCCATTCGTTCTTTGAATTGAATGTAATTATCGAAATAGGTTTTAGGACATCCAAAGAAGTCTACATTCGATACTTTGAATTCCAATTTGACTCCACTCTGGAACTGCTCTTCAGTGAACTGGGCATAGAAAGTGCCCGAAAATACATAATATTTGCCAAAATTGTCTGAATAAATGGCGTCAATATTTGGTGGCATATTCTCAAAGTCTGTAACGAGTCGGGGATATCCAGCCAGCATCATTTTCTTACGCAAATCATACCCCCAATAGTGAAATCCACGGAAAAAGTAAACGGTTGAGTTTGGCCGATAAAAGAAGGCGGCATTCAAATCGTAAGGCAATCCGGGAAATACTTGAGTGATGTGCATTCCATATATGTTGGGTGTCGTCCGCTGGGGCAGAACCACATCCGTTTTGGTAAACGAGTAGACATACTGTCCTTTCATTAAATAGGCCTCGTCTTTCTCTGTGTCATAGAAGGAGCAGTCGATGTCATATGACAGGTGTGGGAATTGGGTGTCGAATGGAGAGTCAGCGTCAATAAGTATGGCTTTGTCTACACTCAAACCTGCCGTTAAATTCCAATAATATTTGCCGACAAATACATAGGTCAGGTTGTCCTTCAGTTTAATGACTGTGTCGACTACTGATGCCGCACATACTAATCAATAGACAAACATTTAGCTCAAAAATTAGTCATTCAGAATAACAACTGACTGGCTTTGGGACAGCCTATGAACTCTTGATTGGTTCCCCACAGCATGGTTAGGATCTCCCGTTTTGTTGTGTAATTAGTTTCGGTCAAAAAGTAGAATTTGTAATATAACTGATTGACAAAACTGTAGCCTTCGATGTAATGCTTATGTCTTAAGTAGATAGTCGTCGCATTCAATTCATAGTCTTGAGGGACAGTCGCTAATATTTTTTTACCATTTTCTACGAAATGTCTTTCGGGTCTTTTCTGTCCATTAGCCGAGGAGATGCTGTCTATCACCAGAATCCAACGAGAGTTGTCATTCGGATCCTGATATGAAAAACTAGAAGTCGGGATAATGTCAGTCAGGGCTGGGAAACGGTTGGCTTTCAACTCGCAGCGAATGCGTTGATCTTCAAAGAAAGAACAGATGAAGGAGTTGGCAAATATATGTGTCTCAGTGCCCATCAGAAGAGCTGAGTTCTGTTTATAAATGACATAGCGCAAATCGGGTTCTTTCAAGAATTGAACCACTGGGTAACCGCTCGAACGGTTCGATTTGAACATACATGAGATGAGCACATCCATGAGCAGACAATATCTGCCACTGTGCATATTAGACGCCACATAAATACTATTATTTCCTATTACCTTTTCCACACATTTGTAACGAAATTTGTCAGGAACAAATATGAGCTTGTTATAAAATGCTACCAAAGAATTGTTTGTAAGACTGCTGGCAGTGGTAACACTCTGTTTAACTGATTTGTTGGACGCTTGCAATGCTTTGGGTATTTTGGTAGCTATGTTTCCAGTGATGTTCCCAGGTATTCCCCTTACAGTTAAATCGGTTCCGGCAAAAGGCTGTCTTATATTTGGAACTTGTTCTTGTGGAATGCTATAAACCTTTCCTCCTCTGTCGTCAAAAGGATTCCAATCCTCAATTTGAGACAAACTTCTCGATAGCAATGTTTGCAATAAAATAAACTCAATTAAAATACGAAACATTTGATCAATTGATGCAATAAATAGCTAGCAATAGATTTGTGGCCAATTCTCACAAAAATTAAATTTTTAAATCAAATTTGTGATTCCATTTGAATTGAATAAAGGCTTTCCTCGGGCATTACATGACTTTTTTCCACTCGAATTGTTGGTTATAATTAGATTGAAAGCGCGCTCTCCTATAAAATGTTTGAATTGACTTCTGTTTGAGCAAAACAACTGAAAAATCATTTTAAGACAAATAATGGTTAAACTCAAGAGACCAAAGGCTATAATCACTGACATAGAAGGGACGACAACTTCTGTCAAATATTGGGGCGAAGCTCTGGTGCCGTTTATCAAATATAGTACACAAAAATGTCTTAAAGAAAGATGGGATGTTCCTATTCTTATGGATCTCATCAATAATCTTCGGAACAGTACGAGAGAAGCCAACAAAGAAGGAGCAGGAAGTAAGTGCTTATGATAATCAATGAGCATCAATCAATTTAATGTAAGTTTCGATCCAACAGTTCCGGCCATTGCAGACGAGTCCAAAAGTAAAGAATGTGATTATTTGTCAAAATCGCTAAAACTTTTGGCTAAACTTTCATTTATTCTTTTCAGTCATTGTCCGATCGGTTGTCGATAATGTAATCGATCAGATGAACAATAAAAGACATGGAAAAGCTCTGCAACACTTCCAAATGTATGTCTGGCTCTTTGGCTACCAGACAGAAGAACTCAAAGGTCATGTGTTCGACGACGTCTCCAGAGCTTTCAATAACTGGCAAAAGTTCAATAATATCAATATCTATGTCTATTCTTCTGGTGTGTATTTAACTCAGAAGATGCTGTTTGCATGTTCTGTCAAAGGGAATCTAACGCCTGTATCCTATCATTAAATCAATTATTCATTTGTCAATAATATGTATTCCTCTTTTGATTGACAGCTAATCAGTGGTTATTTTGATGTCGAAAGCATTGGTCCGAAAACAATAAATGAAAGCTATAAAAAGGTCTCCAAAGAAATCAATGTCAAACCTGAAGACATAATATTTCTCTCGGATAATCCAAAAGGTATTTTATTTTCTGAAATTAGTGTTCATCTGATCTAAACTTGTTATTGACGTCAGAATTGACAGCAGCCGAAGAGGCCGGTTGTAAAGGCATTCTTGTTATCCGACCCTATAATCAGGAGGTGTCGGAGGAAAGTCGTAAAAATTTTGTTGTCATTAGAAGCTTCGATGAAATCAAATTCAAATAAAAGTCAGAATTAGTTTTTCCAGAGATAAGAATCAATTCAATTGATTCTGAAATCCATTCCATTTCTTATTTTTATATTTTATGACATTTTTTTAGTGACAATAAATTTTTTTCCGCAAAATATAATGGAATTCAAAAAATATTTCACAAATTTCAAAAAATGTCTCTTTGAATATCAAAAATAAGTTTTAAAAAGATATAAAATTTTCAAGTGTTTTTTTAAAGCCAAGATAAGCAAGGTCTGCAATTAACTATGTAATCATTTTCCCCAATTGATTCTGATCCAAATAAAAATTGAAAATGTTTACAACTTAACTGGATGAAAAGGTAAATACTCTCAAATTGAAAATATCGGAAGTTCAAATGTACCATTTTCAAAGTGTTATTTAAAAATCACCAAGATTTTATAACTTAGCTTCATATTTTTTCTCTGAAAAATACTTTCGCTTTCCTGAAACAAAAAATTAGCTACTTGTTATTTAACTTGAGCAAATTAAGATGAAAGAATGAATGAATATATCTGAAGATCTTTTGAACTGTTAAAGTTTCGAAGTATTTATACTGATGACTGCCTTGGTCATGTCAGTTCAAAAGCGATGAAAAATAAACTTAGTATCCATTGGTTTCTATCAATTTATGAAAAAAAACTGTTTCCAAGAGAATAAAACTTAGAAATAACATCAAATAAAAAATTGTGAAAAATCGTTGAGTAAATAAATGTTCTGGCGATTCAATCTTCAAAAAAAAAATTGTGAAAAATAAATAACTTGGTATTGATTTTTATCTCTCAAGTGCTCTAATATCACAATTTTAGTGAGAAGAATGAAAAGTTAAAATCATTGCAATTTCAATCAATTAGACTTCTATTGACTTTCACTTTAAACACTTTCAAAGAATTTATTGATGAAATTCCTATAAAATGGTATAAAATATTTTTTAATTTTCATAACTGACTGATAGAACCTTGATCAACTTGAGAGTGGTTGTAAGAGTGGAGAGTGCCCAGGCTCTACCCTCAATAATATAGACTTGTGACTATTATTAATAGCTAACATTTAATCTATATTTTTTTCGCTTTATCTCTTCGTTTATTTATTAAAAGTACTGCAAGGTACTAGATTCATTCAGGTTAAATGAGATTGAATTGATTAAATCAATAATAGTGAAAAGAATGTATCAAGTATATAACATATTGAGTAGAAGACAGATACGTCTTGGATCTTGGATACGTCAATTCATATTATGTATGTATTGTATGAACCTTTTTCCGAGATTGAATTCATTCTTTGATGCATTCCTTTAATGGGATTACAATTATTGGTTGAATAGTTTTTAGACGTTTTCCTCATTTTTTACTTTAGGCGCTCTTTAAGTTATTTTTAGTCCGGGAATGACTTCTTCTGCTTCTTATACATAAATATTTGCAATTTATTTTAAATGTCTTAGAATTCTTAGCTGAATGCCGACAACCAAATCAGTCTTACCAGTGACAATCTTACCTTGCTCATATTATCAAATTCTATTTAAACTCACTGATCGATACCATAAAATGTGAAAAAAATGAAAATGAAATCAAATGTCTTATTGCTTGTATTTTAAGTTAAGAGAATAAGCGAAATATTGAATAACTCAAAAATGGTTAGAAATATTAAAATAATATTTTAAAGGGTTAATCATCACTTTATAAGTTATAGATATTTATCAAGAAGTGATGCAGGGACAACTTGGTCTCTTATTAATTTGGATATATGTCGAAGGTTGTCAGTCAAAGCTTGTGCAAAGCACTCAGCAAAGTTTTTACTTATATTTTTCCAGTCCTCCCAATATTTAAACAATCTTTTGGTCTTATGTTGACTAGGACATTATTTTTTGCCCAAATAGTGGTAATATTGGATTCCATAGTTTGCCTTCGGGTTTGTTTTGACATAAGTTTGGTCATCAAAAATCACAATTTTTAATTAATTTCTGGCAAACTTTTTAAGTAGTACATTTTAGCCTTAATTTCTTGACCCTAATAATATATCGGTGCCTTATGACACTCATTTAACTTAATTTTGAACTTTTTGTCATTGTTCTGCACCAGTTCTTTGAAAATTTTTACGATTTTTACCGTAATTCCTATACCATTTATAGTTGTAGCAAAAATTTCAGACCCTTGTATTGTTCTTAAAGTGACCACTCGTATTTTTCGGCCAGGAATCGGTTTAAACTAAACCGTACCTCTCACTTAATATCTTAAGATGATATTATAAAGTGCACTTCTTTGGTAACCTTCTTTCTGAAAGTGTGACACAGTTTCGAATTTATTTTTGTTAGCGATTTCGGCGGAAAAATGCACAACTTTATTAGCCAGGTCTTGTCTTTGTTTTAGGGTCAACATCTTATCCATTATCTTTAAAAAATTTTCTTAATTCTTTTCCATATATGGATAAATTATCTCTCATTCGAATCAATGTTCGACAAAAACAATGACTTAAGTCGCGCGCTATTTCACCACAAACTCATTCTCTTAACTTAAAATACAAGTATTATTTGATATCCAATTATAAATGCAAATTCTATTTACACACTTTTGAAACTATCAGACTTTTAATGGATTTGAAATATGAATGAAATAAAATATTTGTAATTAAATATTCATTAATTAAAACAAATAAAAATTGATTCAGTCTTTAAAATCTTAAGATTAAATTATTTGATTTAAATTTTCCGAGAAACTTGTGGCTTAACACTTGATAACAACTTAATTTTTGCTTGTCAATTCCTTGATTTTCATTCGAAGACCTGGTCACACTATGTGTTGGCCCTCATTGTCACCAATTTGTGCTCAACCCAGGGCTTAAAATCTGAATGTAATCAGCATACATATTGGTGATATTGAAAACAAAGACTTCATTGAAAACTTGTGGGTAAATCAGGTGAGTTATCGTTAGTTTTATTAATCAATTAATAGTTGAGGTTTATTTATTAAGAGCATTGAACTTGCAACTAAATTATATAATAGATGGCCAAATTCTAGAGAAACCTGGTCAATTTATCAGGAATTTATGGAAAATTTATGGAATCAAATGTAAAAAACTTTTGCCAAATTTAGTTCAATATGACAACGCAACCGGGTGATGACCGGGTGACCCTTTTAAAGGACCTGGACACTATTCATGAAATAATTCAATTGCTGAGAGGAAAGGGAAAGAATTTTAAACCAAAAACATTACCAGAAAATAAGCAATTAACCAATAACTAGCTCATTATGTGAGCGGTCGATTTGATCTCGGGACTGTTAACAGACAAGTTGATATTATCACTAGATAATCAAGATGTCTCAATAAATTAAGTAAAAATTTATATTTAATGATAAGAATAACCATTCGCCGAGTTTTTAGAAACCTATTTTAACATATTCTCTAGTAAAGAATCTTTAGTAGACTTCAGGACAATTAAAAACCGCTTACCACCAAGATAGAGTTTGGCAAACTAGTAGTCAAGTTAAACTTTGTGGATGGTTGTGGGACTAAACAAGGAAATCTGATAAGAAAGTGGCAGAACAAAGAGGTTTGAGCATGTTGGACAAAGGGTAGAAAATCAATCAACTTACTAAATTAGGCACTACTCGATGGGTGTAAAACTATGCTAGTTAGAGGAATTGTTTTACCTGGATAGAGTCATACAAGAACTCAAAAATCAATAACCTTCTCATACCTTGTCAATGAATTGATAAAAATTATTGAATGGATAAACGCATATTTATCAACATTTAATGAAAATTGTAAAAATTATGCTAGGACTTTCTCAAACCCAAATAAGGTTAATATTTAAATGGAGTGTTACTATATTTAAATTACCTATTTATTTTTAAAACTATTTATATTGTAGACATTAGAATTATACTTGCCTAAAATATTTATTAGAAGTTATCAAGAATACAATACAAAAGACATTGTGTGCACACATTAAGTGATAAACACTGACTTATTATACAATTATTGTTTGAGTAAAAACAATTCATAACATTCATAGGAAGTGCATATTTCAAATACATAAACAATATATTGACTCATATTTTATATAAACCTGGCTAAATATCTTATTTTTATTTTAATGTGGTCATTAAGATCATTTAAATTGATGACTTATTTGGAATAAAATATATTATTTCAAATCATTTTAATAAAAATATAACAATGACCTTGTAGAATAAGTTCATAAGTTTTATGGACTATTCAAAATGACCATCAATCTTATAATCTAATTCTAAATTAGTCTAGTGAAAACGCAATTAAAGACAAACGGTGTTCATTAATGCAATATTACATCATGTTAAGAAAGTAATTAAATTTGCAATTAATTTAATATGATAATAAATAGTTTTAGCTAGAAAAAAACAGCAATTAATTTAATGGATCATTCTTTGTGATGACAGAAATTTTAATAAATGGTTGCCACACATCTATCGAATTATTGACTTGAAAAATTGATAAAAATAGCAAATTTTCAACAGGATGATTGTGTAGTGAAGCCTTATTGTGTTAGTTCCAAAATTTTGACAAACAGGAAAAATAGAAAAGAAAGTATCTAAAGAATGAAATTGGTAAGTTCAAAATAATTGATATCAATTGAAGTGACAAATAGCGGCCAACCCTTAAAGTTAACTTGTTTAATAAGATTGACTTTAACATAGAAGGAAATGTCAACAAGCCAATTGATCATTCTGAATGTTTAGCATTATAAATTTGAACAATATAAATAATTAAAATAACCTTATAACTATACCTAATATACTTATACATAGTCTATAAGTGCCGCTATTTATCACAAGAAGACTATATTGAATTTAAATGGACTTACTTCATAACATCTGAAGTAATTGATTGTGAACAAGAATCCACACGAAAAGCCCACTTGCTTTTTAGCCACTCTCTCAATGAAAAAACTTAACTAGTGGGAAAATTAAATTTTAATTTAATAAAGAAAATCTCAGTGAAGTTACTTTTAGTTTAGTGAAAATCTTAACAAAATGATTCTGTTTACTGTGTTTAGAATACGATATAATCAATGAATTCAATATTTTGTAGGATTTGTTCGCAGAATAAGTGACTGAAGAAGCCGTGAATATCATGAATAGAAAAAGAATTAAAAATAGAATCGAACAATAAACAAGAATAATTCTGAGCAAGATAGAAAGTATGCCAAAAATACTAGTTGAAAAATAAATAACATTGTAGGGACCAAATGTTAGCCAAAAGGCAAAGAGATATTTTGACCAAAAAGTAGTGTTGTATTCATTGATCTCAGAATATAACGAATCAAAAGATTGAAGAGTTTTTCTGATTCTTATGAATCGTTTTCTTCTCTTCATTTCTAATAGACTTTCATTCAATCGATTGAT
>JAQIWP010002116.1:0-12043 GCA_034695525.1 Euzetes globulus
GTTGTCTTTTTTGGTTATAAAATTTCGGAAACATTCATCTATTCTTTATAATTCATTTCTTTGACTAATTTAATTTGGGACAATACCTTAATTCGTCACTTTTATAATTTCAAAAACTATTTTACTTAACTTAATTATAATGGAATATATTTTGCATTGATTTCTTATAGTTTGGTTTTAGACTTTTGTTAATTATAACAGTTTGTTAATACTATCAGTAGTTCATTATAACAGTAGTTCATAACAGGTTTCTATACTTTTGGTTTCAAGACTTACTTAATTATAACGATTACTTCATTATAACGGTAGTTAATTATAATGGTAGTTGACTGTAGTAAACAAATAATGTCCAAATTTTAATTTCATACAGTCATGTATATGAAGGTTTGCCCAAATGTAATTTTTGGTATAAGAAAAGTACTGGGGGATCTCACAGATTACATTATATAAGTTGCTAGGGTCCTGTTACCATAGGGGATCTCACGCGTGAGATCCCCTACCTTTTCCCCAACTCACCTATTCCCCCAGTAGGGAAAGTGGTCAGGGAATACGGTACTGAAAGACCTGACAAAGTTCACCAAAGTGAATTTTTGAGTATGACAAAAATAACTAGCATCCTAGTTCAAAACTTGTTACGTGCTAAACCACAAAATCCCCATGAAGACTAATGAAACGAGTAAGAGTATTTAGAAAGAATATGGCAGCTTTTGGATGGTCCCGGTTCGTATTTCCGTCTGCCATTGCCTCCTAGTTTGAGAAAAAACACCCCCACTGATCATCCTGAAGTAGAGAAGCTTGTTTCCTTTATTATACTCATATGGCGACCCCCTATTGGATTTCTCGTTAACAAAAAAATAGATCCTCATAAATCACAAGTGGTGGATTTGCTAAAGATAATTCACCATGGTAATAAGTAAAATACTCCAAAACCATAAAAATTAGTAATTCACCATGATGAGCTTTGCTCTTTCAGTAATAAAACTTACTTCATGTCTGAGTTGACCACTGGTTCCACCAATGAATGCCAAATGAATGACAACAGAAGGGGGTTGGGATACAACTCGAATCAAATAGAATGAATGGGAACAGTCGTTGGCACTGCTTCAACAATAAGGCATTAGTGATGGCAACAAATTAATGTTTACTAACGTTTCCAAAAGTTTGATATAACTATGATTTTCGAGCAAAACAAAAGAACTGGACTCAGTTAACGCAACGCTCAGTGATGCCAACGCTTGCCGGCACTGAACATTCACATAACGTCCACTTGTGTTGGGAAGGTGTAGGTGCTTTGGAAGGGGTAAGTCGTGCTCTAAGATCACATTAATTCTATGGGTATGCATCCATTTCTGCATACACTCCACGTCTAACATCCATTTCCAGTACTGAGCGAACTGTGAGTGGACTATATTTTTTGATGATATGACCGCTTCAGTCGAATTGGGGGGCATATAGAAGAGTGGAACTCCATTTTTGATGCTTTCGGGAATATTTCGACTCCAGGCGTTTCGCGTAAAGTTATGCAAATGAATCTCATGTTTGTCAGAATCCGACAGACTTTGAAAACACAAATAATTAACATTTTAACGACTTATCCAATAAAGAATACCTCTTAAGTGTTGTCCAAAACTGTTTGATAGTCGCTGATCGATAAGCGCTCTTAATTGGCTTTTTTATAGCACAGGTCACGTCATGTAAAAAATTATAACTGCCCTCCACTATCACCTCATAGTGACATTCAGGACCCATGTCTTCAGAATTTGATCTAATTTGAAAGAAATCAAATGTCTTGAAGATTTTACCATTAAAATAACACTCACGTAAGGGTCGGGGAGAGGTTTGAGCTCAAGTTATACTCAATATTGACGTTATGCCTCCAAGGAAGCAAAAGGCGAACCTCTAATTGGTTCTCATCTAAAGAATTAAAGTTTAGATATAATCGCAGGAAAAAATGAAGCCATACTTGGGATGTAATTAACACTTTTAATGGTATAGCCCTCTCTCAGACGACATGACAACACTTGAGTCAATTGAGCGGAGACTGTGTTTTCAATTTGTTTGTTTCGAACAATTTGTTGGTCACGAGTTTCACGGCTCGAATTCAGACCGTAATCGTGTGTTGAGTAGAAATAAGCATTACTTTGAATACGAAATCAAAATCATTCAAAGCATTACAATTTGAATAAAGACTAAATTCTTACTCAACATTCCATTCTTGAGAGCAGTTTCGGGATTGTTTATGGTTTATATCAGCTTTGAAACCAAAAAGTCCTCGTTGAAAATTCCATGCGAAGAATGCCCTGTGATATAAATTGAAGTCATGGTTGTCGTGACCCGTACTCTGCAAATAACAAAATAATTTTTTCAATAATTTGGTCGAAAAACTACTTTTTAAATAACGGTAAATAAATAGTTGAAAGTTCGGGGTAATTGAGAGCAATGATAACATGGTATGTTTTGAAATATAATTTAAATCGGAGGCTATCAATAACTCACAGAAGAGATTTCTGGACAGACTGAAAGGTAAGCTCCAAAAGTGGCTGTCGAAATGAATTTCATCAAATCTGTGTATGGAATGAAGCCGAGACATGAATGGGGATGGGGTGAAGAGCCCACTTGAAGGAAAGAGCATGAAATGGTGTGCTGACGTAATTGAGTCAATGCTGACTCCAGAGTGTTGGCATTCGGCAGACTATCCATTGAATGGCAATCAAATTAATATTGAATCAAATTAAGAGCAGACAACCTAAGCATTCCGTCGGTGACGATCACAATACCAGCGCTACTGTTCTCCGGCAAAAGCTGGAGGGCTAATAACCCAATTCTCAGCACATTGACCATTGATATGTCAGGAGTGGCCAACATTGTCTGACTCGATCGACACTTCTTGTTTTCGTTATCTTCAAACAGACTTCCAATCAAAACATCAGATTCGGACTGAATTAAAATTATTGCAAATTAATTGCAAACAAAATGAACAATTAGTGCAAACCTGGTCGTCATCTTTTTCTTCTTTAGCCTTTGCAGAAATGTCTGAAAGAGAAACCACAATATCTGACAGATTTGAGTACAAATGTGATAAAAATGAATCGATATTCTGAGCCGTTATTTTCCAGCCCTGGGCTAAGACCTATTAAAATGGGGGGAAAAAATGAAAATCTAGATTATATGTAAATATAGGAAAACCTGATGATTATCACAGCTATAAAATGGAATATAAGCGATGGCCGTTACGAAGATTTCGGGACCAAATAGGAATTGACTGCCCGGCACATAGAACTGAATAAACATACAATTAAGCAATTATTCCCACAAATCATTGGTCAGACCGGTTGGACGAGTCCTTTTAAACTGGTGGCCACTGAGGAGAACACCTCATCCAACAATACTTTGTTTCTTTGAATGTCCTTAAATTGTTTGGAAACAAATTGTTATAAAATTTGATAAAAAATGAGTTTTGCAAACAAACCACTGATGAAACAGAAGGACTCAAATCCAAGATATATGCCAAGCGATATCTGCGTGAGAAGAAGGTCACTTTGGTATTGGTTGTTATGAAGTATTGTCCCAAATATTGAGAGTCCAGTCCCAAGTCGTGATAGTCCTGATAGTTGGACGGCAGGACTGACACCAAATCGATCTCTTCGTTGAAACTGTCCTGTAATCATAAAGAGGACAAGTGAACAATCAGGTAATGAGAGATTGGCACTGACCAAAGTTGTGTTGGGGCGGACAGAGACATGAGTGTTGAGACGGTCGAAGTACCAGTGTGCTCTCATATTTCGAGATATTCGATACTTGTCAGTCATCAGGACATAGATATGATCCGCCTCTTTGCTCATCTTACTGCTGGTCATCTTCGCCTTCATCTGAAGTAAGCAAAAAATTGATTTTTAATCAAACATTTTGTAATTATGTAATTATTAATCAGATTTGAGTTAATCTAATTTAAAATCATTTGAGAGTTACTGCGATTCAAAAGGGAATGTCCTAAAAGAGGGCGTATTTGTCGCGGACTACACGTGAATATCACATGAAAACTATTTTTAAAAGCCTTTTAAAGCCTTTGTAAACATCAAAACAATAACTTTTAAAATGTTTTAATCTATTTATTATAAAAACTGATTTGAATATAAGTTTGTCATTCAATGTAAGTCTGAGACCATATATCTAAACATAACTAAATACTTATCTCTATATATTAGTGACAAAAATAATCTCTTATCAAAAAAAAATCATTAAATGAATGTATGTTTACAAACAAAAATTTGTTTAACATTTTAATAGACGAGAGGACTCATAGTTTTAACGAATTTATTGTGTCAGTCAATCCCTTATCAAATACTTTTAAGTTTATTGACTGCCTTTCAGAGATTCCTTCCTGGATATAAGTTCTTCATTTGACATAAATCAAACTACACACAACATCCTAATATAAATGGCTAAGTTTAAACTTTAAATTTAACTTAATTCAGCTTATTCCATTTGTTGATAATTGATCCTGGTTCAAATGAAGTCCATATGAATCAAGTTAATTGATTGAATTGTTCAGCACAAATAAATGTTGACAAACTAATCATTAAAAACCAGGATACACCTTACAAACCAGTTTAATGGAAAAAAAACCTTCAAAAATAATCAATGAATACTGGAAAACGACTGAAATTGTAATTTCAAATGTGAATACTCGTCACTAATTATTAATCAATTACTTACTATTTTTATAAGATTATAAAAACTTAAATAACGAAAGAAAAAAATATTTTGGTATTAACTTTAGTCGGATGACTGAGTCGTTGAATGTTGAAGAATTTTATTGAGTTGTTTGATCAATATTTTTGTTTAATTATTTTTAGCTTCAAATGAAGATAAAAAGTTTTTTTTTGTGTGAATTGATATCAATATTTATCGATTGATAAAATGGGTTTGACTGAAGCCAATGTCTAACAAACATTTGAATGAATGGGCCCAACAATGCTGTTACCCAATAATATATATTATTCATCAATCGATTAAATGTTTATTGTTTAATCGATATATTAATAAACCAAGATCACATTGAAATTGTTTCTCAAGCTCAAGTTCAGTTTCTCAAGTTTCAGGTTAATTACCAATTAGAATTTAAACTGAAGTAGAGTAGCTCTGAAAGCTAAGGACTCGAACATACTTAGACATCTTCATTTTAAAATTTTACCAGTAAAAGCAGCTAAAAGGATTTTGATTTTTCACTACATTTACGAAGTATGTAGTATATAGTTTTGTCGTTTTGCCACCCGCCCGCCCCCGCGGCTCCAATGCTAAGTCTATGGGGGGGGGAATCACATGTTAAGTCAATGGAAGAAATCCCATGTTAAATCTATGAAAGAGAATTCCCATGTTAAGTCTATGGGGGGAAATCCTATACTTAGTCTATGGAAGGGAGCAGAAATAGTTCTGAGATTACCCATTTTTGTTTATTGAGAGGGGAAATAGCTCTGAGATTCCTATTTTAGGTCAATAGGAAGGGAAATAGCTCTGGGATTCCCCATGTTAAGTTTATGGAAGTTAGTCAATGTTAGGCCTATGGAAGAGAGCAGATGTTAGGTCTATTGAAAGATATCTAATGTTGTCCAGGAGTGAGCCCATTTTAAGTTAATAAGGAGGGGCTAATGCTGTTCATTGAAAAGGGCTAAGTCTGTTTAGTGGTTAATTTCGTTCTCATCCAAAATCCACAGGGTAGGTTAGTTTAGGTTAAAATAAGTTAGATTAGGTTAGGATAGGTTAGAATAGGTTGGGATAAGTTAGAATAAGTTAGAATAAGTTACATTAATCTAGGCTAGGTTAAAACACTATTTTTATTTTTTGTGGTTTTTGGATTTCTTGGTAATGGATTTGTGAGTTCTGGGGTATTCCCGTTAATTTAGTGTAGGATAGGAATAGGTTAGTTTAAAGGTGTAAATTTAGTGGGGATTAGGTTTGAGGCAAACCCTTGTTTTCCCACCAAAATTACCTACCCCCTTTAAGAATCGTCAGAATTTTAAAAATTCATCCTAAGCCTCCTGATTTGAGGAAAGATTTGAGGAAGATTTTACCTGGCTGTCAGTTGACCACACATGATACATGATGAAGCTGCAGAAGTTATATAATAACTGTTATTATTCCTAATCAAGTGTAGATGGGGACTCTTATACTTCATTAAAAACTTTTTATGAGCTTTTGTTAGAACTATTTTTAATGCTATATTTTTTATTTTACTATGAATCAATTTCTGAATTGTCCAAATGGCTCATATTTTGCTACATAGCTTAATTATGTTCTTTAAATTTTCTTATCAGAGATTTGTTGATTTATTTTCTTATTATGGCTCAAAATTGCTTGTTTATTTTATTGTATTTGCTAGAGCACTCAAAACTTACTATTTTAACTTTCTTTTTTAACAATTGTTAAGCAAAACGACTCCGTTATTTTGATTAAATCTGATTGACATTTCAGTGGATGATATGTTTGGATATTTATACCTGAAGTCTTAGGTATACTTTAATGTAGCCAAATATTAGGGAAAGTTTGACCATGTTTATTATACATTTCATCAATGATAGAACCATTTGGGCCGAAATGTCAGAACTAGGTAAAAATTGATGAGCTTTATGACAAAAGCAAGATAGAAAATGAGCACAACAAACTTGAAATGAATTTTCCCTGATAAGAATGTACAGTTCAAAACTAGTGTTGTAATATAAATAGGTAAGTTTTCATTTTTCGCTTTTAATAAATATCACAAAATTATACAGAAATTGAAATAGTAATGAATTTTAATGAAAAGTACATTTGTAGTAATAAATTGAGTGCACATTCTCTAAATATATCGATGAATTTGGTAATAATAATCAAAATATTGAAATAATTGTTTAAAAGGCCAACAAATCACTCACTCTTATAACAAAAATCTTAAACTTTTAACTTTTCTATACATTCTCTCAAATATTACTTTACGAACGAATTAATGTCGAAATATCTACAAATTTGATGAAATATTTTGATGTAAATGTTGACGTTTTGTCTTATTCTTTGAACGGAAATTCCGAATCATTGAATTTGAAATGTCTTTTATCGTAAAACTTGGCCAAAGCTGGACTGTAGGGGTGATGGCATTTCAGGTGCATGTAATGAGTCTCGGGTTGATTGGTTGTATTGCCTGTTATTTGGTTGATAAACACTATTAATTGACTGAATTTACACCAAATTCTGTTCAACAATTACCGCATTCCTCGCAAACATAGACTTTATTCCTCCTCTCTTTATATCCATATTCGTGAGCGATTCCGTGCACTTTTAGAGTATGCGATTCCAAAGAACATCTCTGTGTAAAAGACTTATCACAAAAGTTGCACCGATAGGGACGGACGCCTTTAGAATAGAATAGATGAATTAAAATTTGTTACACTCTGTACTATATTTAGCGCAATACCTGTATGGGTTCGGGTATGTCTTTTCAGGTCAAATGTATCGTTGAAACCTTTACCACAAAAGGTACACAAATATCGCTTGACGTCTGAGTGACACTTGAGATGTCTGTTGAGAAGTCGGGCTAAAGTAAATTGTTTGCCACAAACTTGGCATTTCAGGGGGTCGTCACAAGTAGTCTCTGGAATGTGTGGCGCAACTTTCGTGTGATGACCGGTGTTAAGAATCAATGGGTTTTTGATGCCGTGACCGCCGTTGACAAACTCAAGAGACCCAATCACATGAAGTGGTAATCCTATAATTTGAATCAGAGTTAGTGTTGTGTCTTGCAGTGAAGCATATTATGTAATCATTACCCAATCGTTGTGCAATTATTTGGACGGGAGGTATAGGCAAGTTATCTGTGCTCGAGTCTAACGATTCTTCTGCCGATGAAGGCTTGTGAACGGTGTGAATAACGGATACTCTTCTGACAGCAGAGGCTGAGTAATAGTCAAGGGAATAACAATTATAAGAACCGGTTTTGAGGCTTTTGGCCAAATTCAATGCCAAGGTTTCCAAGGCATACCTGTTTTTGTGCTGTGATTTTCCTCTCGTTCAAGAGTTGCTGTCTTATTATCGGACTGAAAGCCTGCAAAACAATAACCGTTACGATTAACAAAAGACACATAACTCTCAACTCTATTCTATTCACAAACTTTTGGTTAAGTCTTAAAATTCTATTTATAGGCAAAACTATTGAAAGCTTTAAAGAGTCAAACATTTATAAAGAATTTAAATTTGATTTGGACTGAGGTTTGCGGCCAATAGTTTCACTCAAACATATTCTCTCTAAATAGCTATACAAGAACTGCCAAAGAATTTCATATTCACTGATCATTACAATTTGAATGATATCTGAACCATTTTATTTATTTATTATATCACTTGAATTAGAAGAACATTTTAAAAAGTAAATGTTTTCTATATTTTTCAATTTTAAAGATTCTGTTTTACTCATTAAATTGAAATGAATTGGAAAAGTTTAGTATAAAAAATGAATAGATTGAAGACATACCTCTATAATCATTATCACTATCACTGGTACAACAACTGGAGGGTGAAGACAATATCAGACCACTATATGATGGACTGAATGCATGGTTAGATGACTGATCTAATTGTGACTTTAATGGCGATTCTTTTATATGACTTTCGATAATCCGATCTTCTTTGATATCCTTTTTAATTGAAATAATGTCTTCTTCATCAGGACTGGGAGGAGGTGTTACCGGTCGCCAGTTATGGTCCCGACCCGAAGACTTTTTTCGAATAAGAAATGCTTTCGGCATTTGATGACACAAACAACAAAATTGTTAACTTTAATGAACTTTGAGTTTTACTGCAAACACAATAAAAGTTTGATTCGTTTTGAGTTAATATGAGAGGAGTCGAGCACTTGTTGTCAGTGTTGGGCACCTTTTGTAAAGTCCGCTAAACTAAACCAAACTAATATATCTGGTTCTGAACTTTTCCACTTTCACTACTCCACTGACTGAGGCTCTAATGGTAGAGTAGACCAGTTATATTGCGGGACTCCTCCCCTATAGAGATCAACTTCACCCCCATTTTTGCGGGACATTCGCCGAATTCTCATAATTCACGTCTTTTCAGCCAATAATAGTCCGATATTTGTATTGTTATTATTGACAAATATTTAAAACTTTATATTGATTTCTATTTAATATTTATTAAAAACTTTGCGATTAAAACAAAATAATAAGAAGTGTTGAAAGTTTGGGGGACACTGAAGAAAGTGATTGTCTGTGCTGTAAGAGATAGGCTGAGTGAGTGTACCAGTAGGACGAATGTATATCGTGACGTTGAAGTCTAGGTCACTAAACCCGATGCAATTTGGATGGAAACCAGTCAAACCACTTCTCTGCTAATTAACGAACACACCTGCAAACTCTTAGCTCACTCTGTCTTCACTTGGCTCTCACTTTTCTTGACCTTGACTCAGGTCTTTGTCTTTCCCCTCAAATACCTTTATTGATACCCCTCTCGTCTTTGTCCTGTGTTAGTCTTTTTTGCACGCTTTTCAACATTATAACAGTTTATGCATTGCTGACAATTTTGCATAACTACTCATCAATAACACTACAATTTATCGTTGCTAGAACAATTCTTAAAATTTATTACATTTAATATTCGATTCAATGATTCACCGAAATTTAGACGAGATATGAAATTATTAGTTGTTCACAGATTTATAATTAGTAGCATCCGTTCAGCTGTCCCTCAACTTCTATCCATCACATTTAATGTGTATTTTGTAAGACAGTCGTTCATTCACTTTCTTACCTTCAAATAAGGAAAGTTTGTCCACAAAATCAGTGCAATACTCTGTCTTTGCCACTCATTACTAATCATTTCTTAACTTTTTCATCAATAAATGTTTAATTTATTTTTATTTTCAAAAACTGCTTTTTTCTCGTCTTTTTTAAATGAATTCATTTTTTAATTTCAAATTAGTGTCTATCGAATAATGGCGGGCTTTAGTCATGCATATAATTATCATTATACTTTTTACTCGAATAATAAAAATGTTAATCATTTAATAAGCTTGGAAAAAATCAATTTATACGCAGAATTGAGTTTCTGAAGAAACGAGTTATCGGAGTAGGTTTTCAGAGTTAATCACTCGAAGCTCAGGTTCATTGTTAAGGAAAATGTATGGCATTGGCGCTAACATTGATCTCTGAATTTCCACAGAATTTAAAAGCAAAAGAATATTTTCAACTTTTTGTACTGCTTTTCATTTTAATAATATTTCTGTCGCTTACATAACTTAATAAGAAATACCAAAATTATATCATATTTTTGCCTTCAAACACTAAAATAAGGATAACTTTTATGAACACTAATTATTAGTGGGTTTTATCAGTTTTTTTGTAATGATTTTTAAAATGTTTTATTGGAACTGAATGATTGTAAAATTATTTTTTTAATTGATTTTAAATGTTTTAACAAACATTAGTGGCAAACAAATAATTAATAACCAATTTATCAATTGATCTGAAAATCATATTCTAAAAACTATTAACAGAACAAAGAATTTTTTTAGCGACAAATGAATTGAAATAACATTTGAGTCTGTCGTCTGTTAGAATGCATGGAAAGGATAGCCTAACGGCATGCGGTTCGACCAGTTTTGCTCGCCGGTAGGATTGGTTGTTTGGATAGACTTGTTTTCTCCATATTATGCAATTCACTAATGTTTTCTATTATTGTAAAAAATGTGTCCCCAAAGACGTAAAAAACATTGGTTCAAAACTCTGTCAAAACTGGTCACTAACTTAACCATCTGTCCTTCTGTCCAAAAAAAGTATTTTTTACGACTTTCTTTGAGGGCAACTCCTTTTGCTTTGAGTCCTTTTTTACTGAAATTTGGTCACAGTATAAGTCTGTGCTCCACACCCACAACATGACTGACCTACTAGTGACCGCTCCCTTACATATGTCTATTAGTTATGTCGGGGATATTCTTTACTCGACTCATAATCAGGTCAATGTCCAAAACTTATGTCGATTTTAGTCGCGCCGTATATTCTGAAGTCATTTGTCTGATTCTCATAACAATACGTTTAAGACTTTTCGGACTAAACACTGAAATCGTATTTCGGGTTTTTGTTCAAAAATTATCCATATTTTTGAGATGAATTTTTTTTTGGTTTCCAGTGTTTGGCTTTAGTTTGAGACGAGTGTGGAATGTATTGCACTCAAAGTACAGGTATTCCATATCATTGGAAACAAGTTTTTATGAATCGGTTTGATTTGAGACGACATTTATCAGGTCATTGTGCTGTTCGGTCGGTCCGTTCGGAGGTGCTATGCATGAGCAGTAGTGTTGAAGGGATGTGCTGTTGGCACTGCCCTTGAACCTCAACATTATAGTTGAGTTTAATGATCTTGATTACTTTGCTCACCATTTTAGACGATTCTTTATTTTTCACACAATTGTAAGACGTTTTCACTTTTCAATTATACGTGAATTGCAAAGTCACTCAACGAAACTGGTTTTCACTCATTTATTATATAAGAGACTCCAGTTTTCTGTTCAATAAAAAGTAACCGTTCAGTGAAACTCTTTCTGTCCCTTCAGACCTCTCCAGACCTCTGTAGTCTTTTTCAGAACACTTCAAAACAACTAATTCAATGAATTTTCAAATTCCAATGATTTCAATAAAACAGTTCAAAGACGTCGACAACCATTTCCAAAAATTTTGCTCAAACTTGAAAGAAAATATTATTCAACAACTTAGACAATAAGCCCAATTAATTGAAGCCCTTTTTTCAATGGTACATTTATTATATTAGATTTTGCCATATTTTTTGCATTAAATTTACAAAATTTAGTTTTACTGTCTTTGAGTTTAAAAATTCCCAAGCGATAAATTTCTTTTAAAAATTAGTTATTTTTCCAAGCCGTACATTTATCTCTATTTTTTGCCTAGTTCAATGTCATTAATCTGGTAATTAGAAATTTATATGTTGTTTTGAAGTAGAAGTCTTGCTAGAGAGGGGTAGGAGAGAGAGAGAGAGAGAGAGAGAGAGAGAG
>JAQIWP010002117.1:0-12037 GCA_034695525.1 Euzetes globulus
GGATACTATTTTGCAGGCATACTCTTTACTAGTAGTCCTATTGCGGACAACCCAAATTTGATGATCAAATCTCTCGTAAATGTACCCTTTGGTAATGTTTCTCACGATGTCATAATTGAAAGTACCCAGCAATGTTCTATACTTCTCATTGTAATCAAATGGCTCCAAAATATCTCTCCCATAATCGTCTGGTTCAGGATACAATTGATCAAGGTTCAGAGGTCCAAATATAGGTACATACTCCCCACCAGATTTGTGCTGACCATAGATTGGAAATTCACCTGACAGTATCTGCTGGTTGAAAGGATGCATTTGGCGCTGTTCCTCAGGTTGAAGATTCCAGCTTCTATATTCCAGTGCCAAAGCTGGTTGTACTGGATCAGGAGTCCTATTTGGATTCCATAGCAAATATATAGGGGAATAGTTTTGTTCCAGCCACAATTGATAAGAATTGAAGGGTGGTGAATATATAGGTTCCCTTAAGATTGATAAGAGCCAATCAGGCACTCCTTCACCAGCATCTTCTGGTTCGTATGCTGGTTGATTTTTTTCTTCTTCCATTGCAGTTCTGTTAGGACTGAGTAATTCAAAGGAAAGTTTATTCTTAAAACTAATTGTAATTTTTTTATCAAAATTTCAAAAATATTTTATCAAAAACAATATTTGATTTAAATTTTTAAATATTTTTATTCGATTTTAAAATAATTTATTTGTTCCTTAAAAAGTCATTTATAATTCATTAAAGTCAAGATTCCTAACTTTAGATCCAAGTCAGGGGATTACAAAAAAATAAGTGCGATTAATTGTTTTCTTGGTAATCAGTTTTCTCATAACATGATATAAACATTTATAGAATGTATGACATTCTATACCTATTAGTTATAATTCACAATAATTTAGTTAATCGTCGGTAAAGAATATAAACTTAATTCCTTCCGAATTAGAAAATCAAATTAAGTAATGTCTTCACTCTTTTGCATAGAGCTCTTTGAACAGGGTATGATTTACCAGATCATTTGCTGTAATTCTCTGTTCTAGGTTACCATATGTCATAAGTCTGAGCAATTGATCTGCTGGTCTGCCCTCCAAATGTTGTTGGCTTTGCAAGTTGTTTATTTGGGCCCATCCAATATTTGTTCCCCCCTTCCATGAGATAGCAAACAGTGGCGCCTACACTGAAGACATCATTAGGCATAGTCCTCAATGTCGTCCTTCTCTCATAAGATCCTCGGGCAGCAAAGTACTCGGGGGAACTACAGTGATGACGATATGCTCCATTTTCGGGGTTGGGCAGCAGATCAATTGGCACTCCTGTTGTATAATTTATGCTCTTCGTTTAGCTCAGGTTATTTGGGCCCTAGTTTTGAATTCTTTGACTATTTATTTGTTCACAAATATTCGAAGTGAGAATCAATTTTTATTCTTTAAATAAAATCAATGAAACATTTTTAACAGAAATTTTGAAATAAGTCTACAAAATGTGGTGATTCTGTGTCAACACTTTTTATGAATGCCAAGAAGTCGGCCACAGTTCTGACAATGGTGATGGGCGTCATAACAATCGTCCTTGCAAAAGAAGGCTAACTTTTATGAGCTATGTACTTTCAAGCAGGGCCACTTGACCAAGTAGTTATTCTATTAGTTCCTTTAACAAAAATTACAAGTTTGAAACTGAAGTCAGGACAAATTGCGAACTACAAAGAACCATTGCTCGAAAGATTGATTGACCACGGATTCATTCAAACCATTAAGCCTTATGTTTTAGCAATTTATGCGCTCAATAGAGAAATCTTCAAAGGTTTCAATCAGACACAAAAGATACGAGCACTCTATCTGACCCATTCCGATGACATTTTTTCTTACAACAAAGAGCTTGAGGAGAATGAAGACATTGAGAAGATGGTCAATTCAATGGCACTTCTTTCAAGAAGTCAAAACTTGGTTCCACGAGAAACGTTAAAGCAAATGATCCTGATGATTGAAAAGTATGAATTGAAATTTGAATGTGTCCGGGACACACTTCTGGTCAATCCCAATATTAGCGGCAATCTAAAGGTCTTCATAGAGGTTCTTGAACACATGATCGGTGGAAATTGGTATATGAGTGTAAACAGCACACCATATATACGTTAAATTACTAAACCCTTATAACTTATATATGCACAGAATAAATGTTATTTTGGGTAAATAATCATTTTTAAAATTATGAGACATATGAGACAGTCTCTTTTGAATTTTCTAACTTCAAAAAACTATTTAAGTCCAGATATTTTAAAATGTTTTATTTATACAAAACTACTGACAGATACAGAACTTCCGCAGAACAGGTTCTTAAAAAGTCAGTTCTGTAGGGGCTAAATCTAATTGAATCCTGGTCATTCATTCAAATCTTGAGGAAGGTTCGAAAAAAACAATTTTTATAACGACAAAGAAAAATATGTGGTTAAAATCATTGGTTGAAGAAGAGTGTCTTAGAAATGATTTAGAAAACATAGTAACCAGCAATAGTTGAGATCGATATAAAGATATGTCCAAGGCAAACCATTCTCTTATAACTCTAAAATCAAACAAATTCTCGAAAGTATTTGTTGAATGCATTTTTATTTTCGAAAATTTCCTGTCAATGCCTTCACTTTGAATAGTTTTTAAAATGTGTGACATATATAAAAATATGTGACCAGAAAATATAAATTAATTACTATTAAATATTTATTTTAACAATTAAACAATTGAATTTAACTCTAAATATCATTAAATGCATTAAATTTGTTTCATTACAATTAATTGAAATAAAATCTACAATAATTCATTTGATTATAAGACTGATTTGAATGTTAGGCATTATTATTGAGACCTAATTTACTCATTAAAAAGACCAGTAATAGCATTGAATCAATTATAAAGACAGTGTCATTAAATATGGGTTTCTTTATAAATGTTTTAGAAGGACAGCAACCTTTTGCCTAAAACTCCGAATTTGTTTATAAAGACATGTCTTTCTTTCTCATGAAAAAGGATATAATGATCTAGTCTAAATGCTTTTCGGGAAATTATTATTAAATGCAATCAAAAAAAGTTTTATTTTTGTTTGCTATTCTTTATTCTTGTACACTAAACTTAGGGAAAATGGTTAGAAAAGTCTGTAATTTTTGGGATATCTAACATTAATAGAGCGTTTGTGGGCCAACACTAAGTGATTCCAATTCAGTTGTTTTAAAACCTGAAAAATTTTAAAAATAATTCAATTATTTTGGCCAAAAAATTAATTAATGGAAAATATGTTAAACATTAGATTTAATGCAAACCTTTATAATCTTGAGCTCAATCTTCTGAGTATATTCTGTTTCTAATAATTTACCAAACAGTTTGAGAGCTCGTCCGAAATGTTGATGGATGAGTGCGTGACGTTCAGTGAATTTGGCCACTTTCTGGTCGTATGGATCTATTAGTAGTGATAATTCAGAGAACACCTCATCGGCATCTGATGAAAGCTTTTCCACCGTTAGTATTGGTGTTTGTTCTTCGCCTGAAGCAGATTTATCGAGGGTCAAATTGTCGACATTTGTGGCGATCACATCAGTAACCAAACCGTTATTAAGCTCTTTATTTTGATTATCGATGAGATCACAAATGGCGACACCTTTTTTGACCAACGCTTCTATTTTAATAGGCTTTAGACTTTCCGGGCTATCCTTCTTCTCCTTTTTAAAAATGCCGAATAAATTTTAATAATAAGTACATCTTAAAATTAATCTATCAAGAATTATTTATCGATAACTTGAATTCTATCATTAAATAAAGAAGAAGTTTCTGACAATTTTTGGTAATTTTTTTCAAGAAAATTATATTGATTAATGTTGCTTATCAGAACTTTTTTTCAAAATGAATTGCCTTTGCTAAATTAATAGGTTGTAGATCTATTAAAAGATCATTTGGGTTACTTTAAACAAATCCAAAATTTGGTTGGCCAAGGATATCTGTTTTCCTAAATGTTTGGTCCGGTCTTCTTCTGAATCTAATGACTGAATTCGATTTAATAACAATTGAGGGTTTGATTTATGTGTCGAATATAACTCGTCGTACAGGTCTTCGGCTGTCTTTCCCTTTAATCTAATGAAAAGAATAAGTGATTTAACCATTAATGAATAAAATGGTATAAAATAATATTTACTTAGAAATCCAAGAAATTTTAAGTTCATCGATGGCTTCTTTGAACTTCTCTTCGGATATCTGTTCTGAGCTATTTTGGTCACTGTTGGCTTTGGAGGGCTCCGGTATGACCTGCTTTTCACTGTCAATGACATAAATAAAAGGGAACTTCACTTCTCTGTCTTTGTACGAGATGTGACCCGAAAAATATGTTCCACAACCAGTGGGCAGATCCTTTGGCAGTTCATCTAATGCTTTCACATAAATGGGACACTGGGTGTAAGGGCCAAGTTTTTGGCCATATAACCTATTGGAGTCAGTTATGGCATTCACATATGAGTCGTATATTTTTGGATAAATCCATGGCGACTGGACCCAGTATTGAATCCGGATCGGAACATCTTTTAGCTTGTCTAGCATTGGCACAGACTCGTGTCTGATCTGAAGTTTAATGGTGAAATGTCCTTTTTTTAACTTAATGTTTGGCTAATAAAAAGAGCATTCATTAGGTTTTGTTAAAATCAAGAGATAATACATATAACGATTCCCGGGCACTCCCGGCTCCCAAATAGCGTTTGTTGGAATCAAATATCATCCACAGAAGTGACTCATATTCTGAATCAAGATTGACTGCCGCCAGAACTGGACAATTGACATGAACTTCATTAGCCTTCAGCTAAGAATAGAGAAAAACTCGTCAAAACACTGCAAGAATTGATTGAATTTTATACTATTTCTAAGTTATAAGTCAATAGAATTTCGTATATTTGTCGACCCGGAGGTATAACATCACGACTTTTCAGGGGACGGATTTCATTTTCCTTGGGTCTAACAAACAAGTGTTAAAACATTGAAATTTTGAAAAACCTTGTTTCAGACCTTAAGACCTGATTAAATATGTTGAGTGTAATGTTGGGTCTCATTTTTTCATAGCCACTGTTTGTCCTGACGTCCACACGTTTTATGCCTTCACTGGCCAACTAAGGAAAACCTTTATTTTATTAGAACAAATAGACAACTATTTAGATAGGGTAGATCTATCCAACTCGATCAAAGAGGTCGGGATCAAAAGCGTTTAGAGCTTTTCAATATTTGACTGCGGGAAATGGTTAGTACTATAAGGGGCTGACCCTGTTCCATTTCACCAAGCCTGTTAAGCAATACCATTGTAATTGAATTGAGAAGAGGCTGCAGACTATGAAACCGAACTGAAACTTTGACCTTTGATTCGCCGATTGAAGACCAATACTTTCCGAAACATAATTCAAGGGTTCGACAACTTTTCAATTGAATAACAAAACTGGTCTCTTCTTGAGCTGAAAAGGTGACCCCTTTTTCCAAATTATCAATATTGTTTGATGTTTGAGGTGATAGTTGTTGACTTTGAACAATGAAAGAACAGTTATCATTTTCGTCGCAATTTTTGACCTTGACCACAGCTGAGTTGATATCTGACGGAACATCCAGAAACAAACGCCGAATATATCCGGGTCTATAAGTTTCACTTATTTCTAGAGCCTTTTTATCATTTATTCTGAAATAAAGAATAATTAATAAAATTGAAAGCCATAAGACTTGACTGACTTCTTCGGTTTTATGACAGTGATTGGTATGTAAAACACCGGTCCTTTTTCCGGACAATTCGTATCAATTGCAGTGATCTTATTAAAAGGAAAATTAATTTTTCATCAGAATTAATTTAAAATATGTGAATACCAGTGCAAAATAAGCACTTCCTTCTTCAAGTGTTGGTGAATTGACTTCAATTTTTATTTTTCTTGAGGCGTAAGTCATATTCAAAAACTGGGGACAAATAATCCATTTTTTGTCACAAAATAAGCTTAAATTCATTTCGAAATCGATTTTCCTTTTTGAGTCTAAAGTAGAAAATTAAGGATAAGACAAAATTTTAGTTGACTTCGCTTTTTTAATTTGAAACAAAATTACCCATTAGTTTATCATTTATGAAAATCGGTTCTATAGTTATCACGTGAACCGACGGAGTGTTAACCTCTTCCAATTGTCTAAGATAAACACCTAATTTGTTGTCACTGGTTATATGGAACCGAACGTCCCTTTCGATTGTGTTTTTGAATTGAGTCAAGTGTTCGAAGGCTTTTACAACCTATCATTTTAAGTATTATTTGCCTGGGTAATATTTTAAAAATTAATGTATATAATTAGTACCCAAAATTGCTGTAGGTAGCCCCCAGCTTTAAAAATATAGTTATTTTAAAAACTATTTAGTACCAATGTATAGCCCGCTTGTTTAACCGTTTTAATAATGTAATGTATTTACTATGTATTAGAGATGATGATCGGATCGGATCGGATTCGGATCTGACTAAAAATCTCGGATTCGGATCTGGCAAAAAAAACTCGGATTAGGATCGGATCAGAAGGGCCCGACTCCCTTTAATCCCTTTAGGTGACGAATTTAAGCCAATGATCGGTAAACGACTTTTTTCAAAAAGATTTAATACAAATTAAAGGTTAGATTTAATGAATTGGAGATGTTTTAGAGATTATTGTTTTAATTTGTGGTCAGTAAATGTAAGCTCAACACTAAAATGTAAGCTCAACACTTTTCATTCAGTCGATAAATTTGTTGCAGGGACAGTCAATAATCTTTTACTTATTGTAAAGGGAGTGACAACACTGAATCTGACTCCCTTGCTGCTCCCTTTCCATATTTTTTTTCTCAATCCCTTTCAAATCCGTTTAAGAGAGTCAGGAGTAAAGGGACTGAAGGGGAGTCGGGACTCAATTTTGCAAGACTAATCAGAATGACTACAGAAGAATTGGTTTATAAAAATGGGATATAAGTATATCGTTTGACTAATTCCAATGTAAATACAAATATCATTAACATATGTAATAAACTTAAGGCGCTGTATGTTTATAAATCTATTGTATACCTGGATAAGTCCGTGTCCATGAGTTAAGGGCTCGTAATTCAGAACTTTCAAAGCTGTGTTTTCCAGACTTCTTCTAACACTGTATGGCGAGTACTCAATACTCTGAACTTTTAGTCCGGATAACAGGAGACAAATAGACCCTGCCACATTGGGAGAACTCATTGAAGTTCCGCTCATTAGTTCTGCCTTTCTCATTGTATAATTGGGCATAGAAGTGATGGCACCACCCGGAGCGCATAAATTTACTCCTAAGTCACCATTAATTCTGTTTTAATTTATAAAACATTAATTGTTAAAATTGATAAACAATTTATGTCATACGTCGGACCCCTGGATGTCCAGTTATAAGCCATTTCTGGCATTTTCGACCTCAAAGAATGTCCTCCGATCATCATATCTGGTGAAATATAAGCGCCGACACTTATGATAGAAGACGAGTGCATTGTTGGCGGTGTTCCCACAGTTGTCAGAGCAGGTCCATCATTGCCTGCACTGGTCACAAATAAGACCCCATACTTATTGACCACTTCATCAATTAGGTTCAAAATGCGCCTAAAAATCATATGAAAGCATTGACACAAACATTATTGAGAGTCTGTGAGTGACATGAATACCCCTGAGGCCATCCAACGTAACTGCCATAACACATATTAATCACATGACAACCACTTTCAATGACTTTGATTAGAGCTCTGATGAGTGCACTGCCCGACATTGTCTGTACCCTTTCATCACCGATGCACACAGACACGAGTTGAGCTCCCGGAGCAACGCCGTTCTTTTCTGGCTCATTTGGAAAGTGAGCAGCAGCAATGCTGGCCACATGTGTGCCATGATCACCTTTTCAGTAAATAGAGTCAATAAAAATCTAAAATATTCAATAATTAGGACTGACTGGAAGGGCCAATGATTTCCAGAAGATTTCCCTCTTCATAGATATTGAGTCCATAATTAAACATATCTATTGTTGGGTTTGATTAAGAAATTGAATAAAATCTGAATAATGAGTTTTTGCTGAAAATGATACCTCTTTCTGAAATGGTTCCATATTTATGACATTCCCTATAATTTCCCAAAACAGTACATTCTTCGAGTCTGCCGGCGCCGGTCGTGTCTATCACTCCTCTTTGAAAACAAATTATTTAATAGAAAATATGTCAAAAATTTAAAGAATCGTTTAATTACTTCCAATTATTTCCGTCATTAAAGACAATACAATCAAAAGTTGGGCCCAAATCTGTAAATTCAATGTCAACTGATCTGAGAAAATCTACTTTTGACTGAAGGTCTTCCCGAATCAGTTTGTCTTTCGGTGAGTCATCCGTTGGGCTCAAGTGATTGCTCTGAAAAGTCTGTAATTGGCGGACGGCCTCTGCTGTCAGTTTGGTTTGCATTGGTTGCCATTCATTTTCAGTGTACTCTTTGGCCATTCTTTCCCGCAATTGTTTTGGGTATAATTCGTAAACATTTATGGCTCCGATATGATATTTTCCGGATGGGTTTGTCCACTCTTTGGGCACCTGTTGGACAACGAACCTATAGTTTTAATTCAATGGTTATCTCTTATCGTACCTTTAGTTGAGTTCCGGTCAATCCTGTGATGAAACCATTTTCATCGATCTCGACAATAGTTGAAGTGTCGACATCTCCAGCACCGGTCGCATTAATCATATCGATTATTTTGGGGGTGCCATCGGTAGTCACCTGTAGACCTGGGGCTCCTGGATCTACACCCGAGTCGAATATTGCAATTTTGATTCCTCTTCCGTCATATTCTGGATGTTTCTGCAAAAATGATTCGGCGGTCGTCTCTCGCTTTGGCAATAAAGCCCACAATGGGAAACCCTCAGAAACTGTTGACTCGTTCATATTATCTGATTTCATCATGGTTTCATCATTAGATTCAGACACAATAGTTGTTTGAAACTTCAATCCTTTGATTTGTTTTGTTCACTGAAAACTGTTGACTCGAAATATGAGATTTAGTTTCTATGAAACAGAAAGTTTGTGAGCTATTATTTATCAAGTAGCTATCAATTTACGCTGATTTTCCCATAAAACGTCATATCAGGGAACGATTGCAAGCAAATGAAGACAAAAATGAAATTTGTTTTTCAATAATCAGGAAACAAAGCTTCTAATTATAATATTTTCTGTTTAACTCTTGAAACGACAACTTTTTAAAATAAAATCCATTTGTTATCTAATCTTGGCTAAAGAATATGATCATAAACACAGAGTGCAAAAGTGCCACTTGAAAGACCATTATTGCAGTCCAAAAGAGTTGATGAATAAAATGTTCACACATAGCGCATCAAATGATATTGGTGAGATTTAATAAAAGTGAAATGCATGGTTCAAAAATCATATATTCAAGAACACTAACCAGTGGACATTTGCTAATAATTAAAAGTAACAGCATGTTTGTTTGAATAGTTTTGGGTTTAAAGCTTATCTAGCAAAGAACAATAAATAGGTCAAGATATCTTGAACCCTAATAGAAACCTTTGATCATGATCATAAATACTGAGCAAAGTTTCATAAAATTACCATAATGGACCGACTTTAGATACAGTAGCTATAAGTGGTTCTTTGAAACCTTGAGACATATTAACCAGCAATATTTTGAACGGCATGTATAAATTCCAGATAAAATTATGTTAAAACTTAAAAATTATTTCATTTTCATTAAATAAAAACATATTAAATACATTATTTTTTATATTTATAAGACTTGTAGTTACGCTGATCTAACGATAAGGACATGTCTTTATAATTCTTTAATTGACGGGGGTCGTTAGGGACCGCTTAAAGCGACAAAACATTGTTTTTCGTCAAAAAAGCCTGAAATTTAAAGTGCTTGACGATTAAGATGGTTCTTTACGGTAATGTTCTTTTACCTTTTTCTTTTTGTATGTTTTTTAAAAATGATTGTTGGACTATTAGTTGAACTGTTCCCCGCCTATTTTAGCAACTTTTTTAGTGAATTAGTAAGAAATTCACTTGGATTGCTCTTTGCAATCACGTATGTTTCTGAATAAATCAATTACATGCTTAATCAGTCACATTTAAATAAATGAAACCTTGGAATAATACACATTTGACACAAAGACAAATGATTGTCAGTCATATCAAATCAATTCTAATTATAAAACAAAAATGTTTTTCGTGGAAAACGGTAATAGATTTATGATAAATTGGATAAACGTGCTAGAAAATTCCAGTTACACTATCATTTTCTATGAGTTATTTTTCAGCTGTGAAGAAACAATTGATTATTGTCATCTGACTCGTTTCAATGATGTGCAAGGTCTTTAATCACTATTGAGAGATTATTAAACATAAATGAGTGAGAGTGAGGAATATAGATGCAAACCACTTCTGTGCAATAATACCTGGTCTATTGTTGAGCACCTATGAGTTTTAATCGACTGCAGAATTATTTAGGTATAAATGTGTGCTCGAAATAGACCTCATCTATAATTTGATTTGAATCAGTTTTGTATTCAATTAATCAGAAATTATGGAAAGAAATTCAGTGCTTTTCATTGCAATTATTTTCTCAACAGTTGGTTATACACTACAGGCCTGTCCTTCGGTATGCATTTTAAATTTTTTGTATCTATTTTTCCTGGATTATAAATTAAATGTCCGATCTAGTAACCTTTTTATTTAATGTATATAGAGTTCATCAGAATGGGTGTATCAGCAAGCTACTGGTGTCATTTCAATTGGTGGCAAACAAGTTGGTGTGTGCTATTCCGGCAATGGCGCTTATAAAAACAACCCTGCGTCACAAAATGTTGCTGACCATGGTCCACTACCACAAGGAAGATACTCTATTGGAAGTGCATATAAGCATGCTAAACTTGGACCCGTAACCATGAATTTGGACGCCATTGGTGGTCAGAATATGTTTGGTAGAAGTTTGTTTCGTATTCATGGCGATAGCTCTGAACATCCGGGACAGGCATCTGATGGCTGTATTGTGTGCGGACCAGCCATAAGAAATACAATCAGCAGCAGTAGTGCCAAAACCCTTACTGTCGTTGCTAGATGTTAATCTATTCAACAATAATGCTCTATACAAAGTTATTCCTATTACAATTTAATAAAACGTTGAAAATAATTTGTGTCATTACTTTTTAAAAATAAGGTAATCATTCAGGGTGAATCAAATAATTGGCCGAAATGCTAACTTTTCGGGGGGGGGGGCAGAAAAACAGCATCCTGCAAAACTGAACTTCTTTAACCAAGTTTGTCGCCTAAACCACTCTTTAAGCAAAACTTTGATTATTAAAACATTTGAAATGATGTGAAAAGAAGTAAAAAAATTGAGTGACAATTAAATTATGAATTGAATGAAATATTTTTTGGGATCAGCTCTGATGGAGAATATATTATAATATTATTTTAAAATATCTAAGATCATAATTTGATTAAAAATATATAACAATTAATGCAGATTCTTCCTCCTTTTTAATTCTTTCTCCTTTTTTGCATCAGTAGCAATTTTGATTCAATGAATTGACTCTATAATGAGTAAATGATACCAATGTCATCCTAAGCTTTTGAACTGAGGCTTTTATAATCAAGGTCTTTAAAAAAAATTTTCTTTAATGTGAATGTTATTTCTTGGAAAAATTGATGGCTTTTATCATTAATTCTGCATTTATTTCAACATTTTTTTTCATTAATCATTTTAAATTCTTTAAAAATGTTTTTTATTCAATCTGATATTAACCTTGAACCAATAATCATCCTATTTATTGACATATTATATGTTTATGACTTCTTTTTGAATAATATTACTGCATAAACATTATGTGAATGACACTCATTATATTTAAATGATCTTTATAAATTATTTAAATACAAATACAGTCAACTACCATTATAATGAAGTTGATTGGTTTCGAGTTTTAGTTAATTATAATGGTAGGTTCATTATAATGAAAGTCTTGGAAAAA
>JAQIWP010002118.1:0-12035 GCA_034695525.1 Euzetes globulus
TGTCACTCGAAGACAAACTCAGACTCCAATGTGTGTCCAAACAGTTCCAGAGGACTGTCTTCGTGTCGACAACAGAATTGGTATTTGACTTATGGGTTGAAAACAAGAATGGATTGGAAGGACTCGAAGCACTTCTGAAAAGGTTTCCGAATATAAAACGAATAGAGTTTTTAAATAATTATGAGAGAAGTGTTTTCAACAAAGCCTTAGAACTGGTTATCAAATACACCAATAATTTGACTCATTTTGAGTTACGGTTCAATAATATGGACGAAGAAATTCAAAAGAAATTCTTTTCAAATTTTAGCTCACAATTAGTTTCCTTCAACTCTGGATTCCTTCCCCCAAACATTGAGTTGTCTTTAGACCAAGTACCTAAACTCCAAGAGCTTATAATTCACTTAAATGAATTGACTATTAACCAGTTGAATGTGACCAAGTTTACTTGTTTGAAGAAGTTAGAAATTATGGATTATACAAACGAGTGGTACAAATGGCTGAAAGCCTTCTTCGCACTCAATGGCAAACATATCACTCATTTAACGCTTTGGGGTCCGATTTTAAACGAACAGCAGTTCAAGCATTTGATTGAATTGATATCGAAATTAGAAAATTTAATTCATTTGGAAATCGGTTACTCTTATCGATTGAATGAAAGGTCATTGTATTTATCGGCACTCAAACCAATTGCACAGAATTGCAAACTATTAAAAAGTCTTCGCTTTCCGTATCAAATACAAGAAAGTGTGGAACAAATAAACGCCGAACTGTTGTCTCCATTGACTCAATTCAAGCGATTAAAGCGTTTGAAAATGTTCTTCTCTTTTGAGGGAAATAACAGTAAAGATATTTCCCAAATGTTTTCATTCAAAGCTTTTAAATACTTCAAAGACTTAACACATTTGAAGATTATTTTCTCCGGTATTCCTCCGCTCGTTTCAGAGACAGTACTGACAGAAATTGACTTATATTTACCGAAACTCCAGTCTTTAGTATTGTATGGAATAACACTGAATGCCAGCGAATGGACGGCCGATATTCTGAGCCGACTGTCAAGACTGGAGACAATTTGGCTGAACGTCACTTGGCCTCAATTTCGCGATTATATGGAAACTAAAATCAGAGAAAAGTGCAGAAAAATCAAAAACATTTCTATTTATTCGGAATCTGAAGAAAACGTTTAACTAATCTTTCATTTCATTTATTAAACATATTCTGTAATAAAATTCAAATCAATTATAATTTATAACACGTGACTAACATTTCATAAAGTTATATTACTTTATCTTGAATATGAAGTGACCACGTGACAAAAGACAGCCAGCCCCCACCAAAGCATTAAGCTATAATTTATGCTTGTGATCCATAACCAAGCTGATAATGTCGGGTCACTGTTTTTAATGTTTTTAAAATTACTATTTTATAATTTTTTCTACTTTATAGTAATTTTTTCTAATAAAAAATTAATTGAATATTTGTTCGCAATTCTAGAAATTTAAATAAGAAACCTGGGTAAATAAAAGGGCTAATATTTTAAATAACCACCTTGGCCATTCCAGTTTTTCACAGCTGCTGTAAGTTACCCAGCCTGTAAGTTACAGGACTGTTACAGGCTTACAGGCTGTAACCCTAGTTATACGGAGCGTTTTTGTCTGCTGATAATTATACGGTCTACGGTCGTAAAAAAGACACATGATTTTCAGTTCAAATGTGTTATTTATAGCGGATTATAAATAATTAATTTATGAAAATTAAGAGTCTGATTGATAATTTGTATTTCTATTATAAATCTTTCTTTTAATTTCCGAATAACTAATTCGTTGAAATTCTATTTTATTAAATCAAAGGTAGACTGTATTTAATATGGAATATATGCGTTATTTATGTGTTTATAATAAATTTATGGCAAAACTTATTTAAGATTCAGTACTTTTGTAATCAGAGTTGTCCTGAAGTTTTTTGATTAATATAACTAAAAAAAGGTACAAAATATCGTCTCAAAGTACGTGCGTTGAAAAACACTAACATTTTGTAAACAAATAATCGTTTCATTCATTTGTTTGAAAGTCTTTTGAATCAAACCATTGAACCGATGGACAGATCAGAGGATATCAGCGAAGGAGTGGCTGTCAATGAGGTCAGTGTTGCGACTATTGTCTCAGTTTTTGTCAATCGTTTGTTTATTTTCTTTTAATTCTTTGATTTGTTTGAATCCAAAAGCAATTACGAGAAGAGAAGGAAAGTCAGTCCCGAAGTGATGGACAGTCGTCGCAATCAAATGAAGACAATTACAGAAGAGATTCATTCGATGACAGAGTTTGTGACGATTTGTCTGAACTTATTCTCCAGTATTTGTCATTTGAAGACATAATGAGACTCGAATGTGTGTCCAAACAGTTCCAGAAGACTGTATTGTCGACAAAAGAACTGGAATTTGAGATATCGGTTGAAAACAAGAATCGATTGGAAAAACTGGAAACCCTTCTGAAGAAGTTTCCAAAAATAAGACAATTAAAGCTTCGGGATAAAGAAGTTAAAATGGATTTCACTTTTTTGAACTGGGAAATTTCCAGAAAACATGTTAGCAAAGCCATAGAACTGGTTATCAAATACTCCAATAATTTGACTCATTTTCACTGCAATTTCCGATTTGTCGACTCAAACATTTGGGAAAAGTTTTTTAATAAGTTTGGCTCACAATTAGTTTCTGTTGATTGTCCCGGCACAGACTTTCCCGGAATATACTGCGACTACTCCTATATGGAAGTGTCGAACATCGAAGAACTTTGTGTCGAAGATGTCGATTATGAGTTGCTTGACATCCGATTCAATCGACTGAAGAGTTTATATTTGGCTAACATTGACATCAATATTATCAATTGGTTGCCGAAGTTCTTAGAAATCAATGGCAAACGTATAAGACGTCTGAAGATTGAAGTTTTCTATATTTTTGAGAGCAGTAAAGAGGAGTTCAAAGGAATGTTTGAAATTCTGCCGAAATTTACAAATTTGGTCGAAATTAAAATCTTCGGGTATTTCGGATCTATTGAGCACTCGATTGGTTTGTCAGAACTTAAGACAATTGCACAGAATTTCAAGAATTTGAAGAGTTTTGCATTGGATTATTCATTCGGTCCGTTCAATGAACAACAGTTTGCAGTTCTCTCACAAAACTTGAAACTATTGAAGCGATTAAAAAGATTTGAATTGAAATTCGTTGAAAATTTTGAAAGTTTTAATGAAGAAGAATATCACAAATTCTTTAAAATGTTTTTATTTAAGACATACAAAGGTTTGCAACACTTAACACATTTGACGATTAGTTTTCCCTTTACTTCGGAACCGATATCAGAGACAATACTCAATGCCATTGACTTGTATTTACCGAAACTCCAGTCTTTGACTATTATTGGATTAAAACTGAGTGCCAGCGAATTAATAGTCGATATTCTGAGCCGACTGTCAAGACTGCAAACAATTGAGTTACTAATAGAGAACGAGTCGATCAGAGCTGACATCGAGACTAAACTCAGAGAAAACTGTAAAAGAATTCGAAAAATTGATTTAAATGTTAAACATTGAACTCATTTCCTGTTATGTAATGAAAAATGTTTTATTTGATTAAATAATTACTTGAATATAATGTCTGAACACATCTGACGCTTACTTTTTTCTATACTTATGTCCCGATGTCAGAGACAGTACTGCCTCGACTTATATTTACCGAAACTCCAGTCTTTAGTATTGTATGGAATAACACTGAATGCCAGGGAATGGACGGCCGATATTCTGAGCCGACTGTCAAGACTGGAGACAATTTATAGGGATTTGTAGGGATTAGATTTAGGTCAATTAAGGGTTAGCAGTCCAATTTCTAGCCCCTAACTTCAGAAATTTGACTCCTAGATTTCAGTTCACCTATCATAAAAATAATCATTTCCTTAACAATATATTCAGTCAATAGATGTCCCTTAAAATCAAACGTTGTTTTTGTATATAATATGACATCACTTTAAATCTGATTCTGAATGACAATAGCCTTTAAATTGGTTTAATTTTAATGACAATAATCGACACTTTGGTCTCGAAAAATGGACGAAAACGAGCCGAAGAAGTGGCGGTCAGACTATTCAAAGCTTCTTAAATACGAGTCAATGGTTAAGACATCGAAACTGTTGAGACAAATGGCCAGAAATGAGATGAAATCGTTTGAAGCCAACAATAAGGCCGTCAATCGACTCAACAGTTTTGTCAAAAAGTTTGTCAAATATTTAATTAATTGTTTTTAAAATCTAATGTTTTTAATCATTTGTTTCATAGGATTGAGTCGAAGACAATACTGAACCAAACCATCGATTTGTGGGAGAAAACGATCGAACAGTTCTTAAATCAAAACAACTTTTTGGGTAAATTTGACTCAATTTTTATTTTTTTAATTCAATTACAAAATATTATAAACAATTTAATCATAAGATTTGTTGAATTTTAACGAAACTGTAGTTATATTAAAGAAAAAAATAGAAAACTATGAGTAGTCTTGAGTCAGAAGTAGTCGGGGCTAACATTTGCCTAACTTAAATAGGTAAATTAGGTCCGCCCACAATCAGTTGTTTGACAAGTTTTTGATTGTCTTCACTCAAATCAAGACCAAAGTCTTTAGCCATTGCTTCAAACTGTTGGGTTGTCCCAATACCTTTGCAAAAGGCATTGA
The DNA here is from genome assembly GCA_034695525.1 of Euzetes globulus. NCBI lineage: Eukaryota > Metazoa > Arthropoda > Arachnida > Sarcoptiformes > Euzetidae > Euzetes > Euzetes globulus. Next base: position 4,712 of record JAQIWP010002118.1, read on the forward strand.
GTCGAGTGGCCACTGGACTGTCCACTATTTGACTGTCCGTTAGATTGAGTTGAGCTAAAAGTGATCGATGTTTGCGTAGGAAGTATTTCTGGTGATAGTCTTCTGCCAAATAAAAGACATCTAACTTCAATATTTTGGTGACAATCGGTTCAGACAATTGTTTTTGTTGTTCTTCGAGTGTTTGTTCGGACAGTTGTTTCTGTTGTTCGTCTTTGAAGAAAATAGCGGCCATGTATTGTCGCTGATAGGGATATGTCGGTTCATGTGATGTCCAGAAGAAGGCCAACAGTTCCTATATTTTTGACGCTTTTAATCATACCTTAAAATAAATGTTGAATTTCTTACTTCATATGTTATAAGCTGTGAGTCAAAGACAACTTTGACCACTTCTGTGTGATCTGACAGCTTTGGGTAAGTGGGGTTAGGAGTCGAGCCTCCAGTATAGCCCACACTTGTACTGATCACTCCATTCAAGGCTCCAAACATAGCCTCTGATCTCCAAAAAGATTGTAAAGCAAATATTGCTTCTGATTTTTGAGCCATATTTTTAATTACTGTGATTTTAAATCCGAATTTGTCTACAAATCAAACTCTTTTAACTCACTTTTGATATAATATCAAGGTTATTTTTTGCAAATTTTTCTTTCTACTTACCTTATTATCCGGGAATGAGCTCCTTATCGGTATAAGTGAAATGAATGATTTGTCAAAAATGAACTTGTCAAATATTAAATTGAATATTCAATGAATTCAATAAATTTATTGAATTTATTTATTCATAGATAAACCAAAGTATTTATCAAAAGGATAATTAAATACAATTTTACTCATACAACAAGGTTTTTTCCCCCTAAAATGAGCTTTGACTGTCAAAGTAGGCTGAAAATGTTCTAAAAAGTGATTTTCACGTCATATAATTTTCCGAAAAATGAGGTAGTCAAAACTAGGATTTCTATGGCAATTTTTGTATTTTTGGGGAAATTAAAAATAATTTCTTACTGGCACTTTTTGAATTTATTGAATTAATTTTTACTCTCTTGAATATTCAACATTGAATTTCCAACTTTTTGGGTATTGACTCAATTTTTATTTTTAATTCAATTACAAAATATTGTAAACAATTTAATCATAAGATTTGTAAAATTTGAACGAAACTGTAATTGTATTGAAAATAATAGAAAGCTATGAGTAGTCTGAGTCAGGAGTAGTCGGGGCTAACATTCCCCTAAATTAGGTCCGTCTCCAATCAGGTCTTTGACAAGCTTTTGATTGTCTTCACTCAAACCAAGACCAAAGTCTTTAGCCATTGCTTCAAACTGTTGGGTTGTCCCAAAACCGGCGCAAAAGGCATTTAGTTGAGTGGCCACTGGACTGTCCACTATTTGACTGTCCGTTAGATTTAGTTGACCTAAAAGTGATCGATGTTTGCGTAGGAAGTATTTCTGGTGATAGTCTTCTGCCAAATAAAAGACATCGAACTTCAATATTTTGGTAACAATGGGTTCAGACAATTGTTTTTGTCGTTCTTTGAGTGTTTGTTCGGATAATTGTTTCTGTTGTTCGTCTTTGAAGAAAATAGCGGACATGTATTGTCGCTTAAAGAGATATGTCGGCTCATGTGATGTCCAGAATAAGGCCAACAGTTCCTATGTTTTTGAGGCTTTTAATCATACCTTAAAATAAATGTTAAATTTCTTACTTTGAATGATATGAGCTGTGAGTCAAAGACAATTTTGACCACTTCTGTGTGATCTGACAGCTTCTTGTAAGTGGGGTTAGGAGTCGAGCCTCCAGTATAGCCCACACTCGTACTGATCACTCCATTCAGGGCTCCAAACTTAGCCTCTGATCCCCAAAAACATTGTAAACCAAATATTGCTTCTGATTTTTGAGTCATATTTTTAATTACTGTGACTTTTGTCCGAATTTGTCTACAAATCAAACTATTTTTACTCACTTCTGATGTCTGGCATTGAAATAACTGTTCAAATGATATGATATATTAGTTATCATTTGTTTAATAAATTATTTAAGCGATAAAATGGTTTTCGGTTCAAAAATTTGATAGAAAAATGATTGAATGTCGTAGTAATTAGAGGGGAATACGATGTCATTTCCCACTTCATTACTTTTACAAATAACTTTTAACGGGGGAGGAGTTGGGGGACAGGTTTTGGTTGTTGTCGTAATTTCAGAGTTTCAATTAATACAAAACCAATTTCCTTTTGACTTAACTTTAATTTTCTTTCATTATTTCAAACTGTTATCATTTCAAATTGAAGTTTTGATATAATATCAAGGTTATTTTTTCAAATGAATTGATTTTCCGGTTGAATATTCAATAAATCGATTGAGTTTTTGAATTTATTTATTCATAGATAACAAAGTATTTATCCTAACGATAATTAAATACAATTTTACCAGATTAAAATAAGGTTTTTTCCTAAAATGAGCTTTGACTACCAAAGTAGGCTGAAAATATTCTAAAAAGTGATTTTCACCTAATATAATTTTCCGAAACATTCATGAGCTAGTCAAAACTCATAGGATTTTCATGGCAATTTTTCCATTTTTGGATTTTTGGGAAAATTAAAAATAATTTCTTGCTGGCACTTTTTAAATTTATTGAATTTATATTTTACTCTCTTGAATATTAAATATTTAATTTATTGAATAATCAATTGGCACATCCCTAATGATCAGACCGCTATGGTATAAAGCAGAGATGGCCAATAGGGGCTGTATTTTCCCCCGCCCTCATAAACTGAAAATACCTCACTACCTTGCTGCTACAGCGAGCGAGACGAAACGGCAATTTTTTTTTGGGTACATTTTAGCATTTTTTTGGTAATGTCGACTAAAAATTATATATTTTTACAAATGGCTTCCAAAAATCCGCCATTTTTGTTATTTATTTTAAGGAATTTAGCTTTTAAACTTGCAGAATAGCCTTATCATAGCATCAACAGGTTAAATTAGGCCTAAAGACACCGGAAATACCGATTTTAGAAGAAAATTGCCATTTCTTATATTTTACCCATCCCCCACCTTCACGACAAAGTACCCCCGCATACCCCCTTTAAAAAATCTCATTGGCTATATTTGGTATAAAGAAGAGATGTGCAAGGTCCGTGACCCTAGGGGGATATAGCAGGGATAGCTCAGACTAAAATTAGAGGAATATAGGGGGTATTTTTCAGAAATGGCGACCGGAAACGGCCATTTTATTAAATGGGTTTATTTCCGGTAGAATAAAGAGTTAATTAGATAAATTAAGCCATAATAAAGCTATATATTCAAGGTACAGACCTAATTTACTTAAAATAAAGGACAAAATGACCGACTTTTTTGGCCGCCATTGCTAAAAATGGTAAATTTTGGGGCGCCATTACTGAAAAATGGCAATTTTCGAGGGGGGGGGTTATGGAACAATCTTTTTCAAACCTAGGAGGATAATTAATAAAATCTCGGATCTAAAAAGAGTTATTTAGGATGTCCCACTTGCACACCACTACTTTACAGTTTATATGATTGACTTTATTGAATAGAAAAATAATTAAACCTAAGTTTCAGATTTCTTTTATGTTCACAGTTTATAATTCAACTCATTATAGTTTCGGATTTTTCCGGATCGGATGTGTCGATCCGATCCGATCCGAAATTCTCAGAGCTCTGATCCGATCCGAGATTTTTAGCCAGATCCGAACCCGAATCCGATCCGATCCGACTGTCACCTCTAATTCAAACTCTCCACTGCTTTGATTGGCTTCAAGTCACGTGATCTCATTGTTGACAAATTTTAAAAAGTGCCAAATTTTATAACCAATTGATTGACTTTTTATAAGTTTTTATTCAATAATTGGCCACTAATTTAAATAAATTTATTAATTAAAATGTTGTCCATATCTTGTGGCACATTCCTGAGCATATGTCCGGTGATTATAGCTCTGTTTTGGCCATTTGTCGGCTCCTTCTTCGGGGCCGAAACTATTTTAAGACAATCGCTGATTATTTGCCTTTATTTCTTGTTCTCGGACTTATTATCAAAAAGTTTCCGCCAATTATTCAAGGTATTTATCTAAATGTTTCATGCTCACTTGAGCTAGGAAAAATTCACTCAAAAAAACATACCAAGAGCTCAAATGTTATAAATTGATTGCTTGTTTTCCCTCTCGTTTCAGATGGAGTTCAAGCTCTTGGAGTCATTCATAGACTTAATTGTATTGATATTCCTCTTCAGCCAATCCTTCATAAGTGTTCCCACAGTTTTAATCAATTTATTCGGATTTTTATTATCAAATTGTGAGCCAATCATCGTTTGCATAGAAGTCCGACAAATGATTGCTATAATCACTCGTTTCGGACAATATTTGGCCGACGGTTCCAACTCTGGAGACTCAGAAGAGTCCCAAAGATTTGTCTTCAGAGTGATTGTTCTGACCATAACAGCAGCGGCCTATTCTTTGGCCTTCTTCTTAATCCGTGCCTCACTATTGACCGCTCAGACACTTCTCTTCACTTAGTATGTCATCCGAATAGCTTTTATTCCATTCAATTGATCCAAATTTGTTGCCATTAGTGCTGCCATTCTTCTGGTTGTCATCGAGTTCTTCAAAATCATAGCTACAATCAAATCAGAAGACGGTATCAAAACATTTGACTTTAAAAACAAACCATTTATTAAATACTTTGTTCTCAAATAACAGGAATTATTTCAGACTCGGCGCTGGTATTCCTGTTCTCAGGTCTGACCCTTTACTTATCGGTTGCCGACGACAACAACAGATCCGATTCAAAGTAAGTCTTAAGAAACTCTTTATTCGTAAAACAATGACAGAAATAATGAGATAATCGTAGAAATAGAATAGATTTTAGAAAAACAATTGTTTTTAACAAAATAGTTGTCTTTAGTCTAAGACTTATATTTGAAGACCTTTTTGGGACTGTATTTCCTGTCCATATGTCTGTCTTCCGAGTGCTTGACAGCTGAGTGTTTTTCCTCTGAGTGTTTGACCCCCGAATGTCTGTCCTCCGAGTGTTTAGAGCCGTTAGACTCGAATAGACTAATGATTTGGTCACAGATCTGATCAATGGTTTGTTTGGAAAGGCTTTCATCGAAGGCCTCATTCCATGGCAGCAACCCTTCGTCGTTGTATGGGATCTGATAGTCCAGTAGTCGAAGTGACAGCTCGATGACAGATATGGCGATCTGATTGGGTCTGTGGTATAGACTGCGGGCATCGGCGCACAGGTAGTCGTTGAGTAGTGCCCAACAACTGGCCTCCAGTTTGTCGGCCATTGTGTCGTCGCCCATCCATCGGATCAGTGTCTGCAGATAAATGTTGAGGTATTTGTGCGGCAAATTGATGTCCACTTTGAACTTCAAAAGCCGCAGAAGAAGTAGTTCACAATCGATGACCGACTCCTTCAGACACGTGTATAGCTTGAGGTCCATTTCCACCGCTTTTTCCGTCTCTTTGCTCTTCTTCTCCGTCTTATGTATGGTCTGATAGAAGACCTGAACGATGTCCCGGAGTTTGACCTGATTTTCGGTGACTTTGGCCGACAGATAGAGGGCTGTGGCCGCCATCAGATCCGTGTCGTAGTGGTTGACATCGAAGTCGCGGCCAAACCGATGCAAATACTGACAGGCATTGCAAATGGTTTCGCTGTTGACCTCCAGTTTGACACCGCATTTGATCAGAGTTTCAATTGATTTGCGCAACGGATCCGCTGAAGAACTCATTTCATTGACGTATCAGTCGATCAAAAATCCAATTGTTTTTTACAATTGATTTGAATTTTTGTTGTTATCATCTGATATGTTGTCAATCAATAACGTCTTCACCGGTCAATGGTTTAGGAAGAGTTCACTATTGATTTGGGTTATGCTATGGAAGGGGTGGCCATACAGGTCTCACATTATTTATTGTCAATTATTTGTCATCTATTTACAGTTGACAACAGATTTCGCTCCAAATTCTGTTCACTTGATTTTATGGCACAGAATATTCAGTCAATGGCACAGAATATATAGTTTTGTTGAGAATCTGTTCACAAATTTATAGGATTTTTGCATAAATTCTGTTCAACTTTTCCTATAAACTGCTTAAAGAAGTTTAAAATCAATAGTATTTTCATCGTTTGAACTCATTTTCAATATAAATTGCCTGCAATTGAAGAATATTCTGTTCTAAACCCAGACCTTTGGTCAGGTACTGTGTAAAGCATAAGGATATTTGATCCGAACAAATTCAACTATATTTTCATAACCAGATAGATTCAATAAACTTGTCAATTTCACCAAGATAATTTCTTGTATAGTGTTTGAAGACAGTTGTTGTTTTAATGGTTTGTCTTTTTGAGGCCAACACTACAACTGATAGTCTATTATATTCTGTCCATATTTTGTAATATAGGCCTAATTTGTCGCAAATGTATGGCTTTCCCATCGCTATGCCATAAATTCTTGTTTTCTATTCCCATCTCTGATTTCTTTAGGAATTCCTTTGATATCTTCATTCAATTCAATCATTTTTCTCGCATTTCTTTCCCAACAATTTGTTAATTTTCATCGCAGTTGTTATAAAAGTCATCGTTTTGAAGGCTTTCCCCCAAAAGAAATACATTAAAATCCGTTTATATGGAGTCAAAAAAGTTAAACCTAAAACTTGTTTCCAAAATGTTTTAGAGCTCTTTTGAATGAGTCATAAATTTACGGTTGAAATGCATTTTTCAAACAGTCTTTGCAAGAATACAGACTATTCTTAATGTTATATCATTGCACAGAATTATAAATATAAGGCTCCAAACCTATTAAGTGTTTGTGCAGTTGTTTTATGAGTCGAACAGTTTTTCCACACAAACGCTGAAAATGCTTTAGTAATTAAATTATCAAAGACTCCAAGTCTTGACGAAAGTCTGATCTGAAGACAGGGTTTTGTCTGTTTTGATAACAAATTAATTCCCATTTGTTTGAATGTTGTGTCACTTAAACACTTCTCACATCTAATTCTCTAATTCATTTGCTCTTCAATTCAGTTGTTATTGTTTTTGCTCTTTATTCCAATGTTTTCTTATTTGTTGTCTACCTTTGTCTCCAATTTTTTCGCTTTTAATTCTCATGTAATGTATTTTTCGTGTCTGAGACTAATCCACTAAATCAGTGACTGAATCACTAATTCTTATATTTATTTCATCCGAAGTCACAAATTCTGTGTTCTATTAGTGATTACTTGTTATCCAAAACACTTCTCCATTCAATCAAACCTTTGAATTACCTTTTATTCTAAGGTATACTTCCAATTGTTCTCTCTCTCTCTCT
>JAQIWP010002119.1:0-12033 GCA_034695525.1 Euzetes globulus
CTCTCTCTCTCCCTCCCTCTCCTTCTCTCTTTCTCTCTCCCTTTCTCTCTTTCTCTCTCCCTTTCTCTCTCTCTCCCTACCTCTCCCTCTCCTTCCCTCTCCTTCCCTCTCCATCTCTCCTATTCGAGAGTTAATTAACAAAAATGACATAATTCTTAAACAAATCAATTAAAGGAAAGATCAAAAGAGTATATAAAACTAAAATCTGAACAAAATTAATGCAATCACACAATGATCTGAATATAAATTATATTTTTATTAAGAACTGTAAGACTGTTTAGAATTCAATTATTGCAATGCGAGTGCAAATGCATCGACTGATCCAAATGTGATTTGAGAAAAATTAAATTACCACACATTTCAAGGATCGGCTAATTAGCAAAGGTGTTTTTCAATTAGCCATTTAAACTCAGCCAGTTATTATGGAAAACCATAAAATCTTATTTAGTTTTCAATTTTGAACTTTATTTTTTTTTTTAGTTTCTTGAATTCCAATGTTTGTTGAAATGGTTTCCATTCATTTAATTAATCTAATTCTTAAAATTATCTATCAGGTTTCATTTTTTAATGAAAAAAGAATTGCCTTTTATTAAAATTCATTGCATCACTTCGTGAGAAAACTCGTATTCATCGAAAGACTCTGTCATTCAATACCGAAATTTATTGATTGAAAAAAATGCATTAATGAAAGTAATTATATTTCTGACGTAAAGCAAAACAAAATTGCATTTTATTAATAATTGTATAGACTTTTGGCTCAAAATTACTAATTGTTTAGTAATTCTTGGAAAATATGGTTTAATTAAAACCCCGATTATTTGTGCTACCCACACATTAATTAATATCTAATTACCAGAATTGCATCTTGTTATAAGATATTACGAATTATAGTAATGAATTATATTACGCAGGATGGATTTCAAGCACATTTTTTAAAATCAGAGAATTACCAAGCAATCCATATTATACACCAATAGTAAGTTTGTGGACATACTCGGGGTCAGGCAAATGGTTCATAAAATTGAACCTTTCCTAACATTAAGTCTATGAGAGACTGTTTTAATTATTGGTTCAAAAAAATCAGTATGGTTGTTCACAAAAAAGGTATTCGAGTGTATTATTAATTCAGAATGACTAGCTCTTTAATAGTCGAATGTAACAATCTAGTAAACTTATATAATGTATTTTAATTGCCTGCTCATCTAAATTCACCCCTAAATAAATCTGAGTGAGCAATGATCAAAAACCTTTTAAATTTCAACTGTCTCTTCTAAAGAATTTTAAGTAATCATGGTCAAACAAATATTTGAATAGCTGTTTATCATTTGGAAACGTTCAAACCCACATATGTTTTAGGTATTCTTGTGAAATTTGATTTTAACGATTATAAATTATCGAGATTTATATTTAAAAGGGAATTAAAGATGTTGAAAACTTATCAGGCGTAATTGTTAAAAAGAATCAGTGTGTGGGCCAACACATGTTTGGCGATCCCCTCAAACTACCGAAACTATGCCTCAGAAAATCCATAAAAAGTAAGAAAAAAAATTATAATTACTTTCATTGAGAATATGACTCAGAAGGGGATGGAAAGCAATTACCTGAAGACAGAAAAAGAAGAATTGAATCTATTTAAAGAATTACTATTGGAGAAGGTATTGCTCTCGAGAATAGTTTGATCTATGAATTCGAAAATTTATGACTAATATATGAAATATTATATAATTAGAGAAATTCAATATTTCTTTTCTCCGCTGTCTTTAATTAATACGAATTTCCTGTACTTTCGGTTCTTTTAAGTCTCTAATTATAGTCGTTTGGATCGGAAATCAAAGCCATCAATCAAATTTATTGCCCGATATTTTCCTATTTCACCTATCAATTATTGTTTATCAATTAATAGTTCTTACGTGAGTGTCTTGCACTAGTTCTGCACCGACTGATTATTTTTTTTAGGCCTGACTCTTGTGTCAATTTGTTTTCTTGTGATGGGAGAATTTATTTTTCATATCAAACTCAGATATTGAATGTTTTAAATAATTTCAGATAAAATTCTTCGTAAGTTATTTGAAACGAAAGTTTATTGGTCACCAAAGTATCATGTTAAAAATAGCTCCGAATGATAATCAATAAAACTATTTGATTAAGTCATTTATCAGGCGCTTCAATGAAGATAAACAAATGACTGTAATTTCAGACGAATTTCAAAATAGTTTGAAATCAAATCATTGAAATAATTGTTTTTCTAGAATTATCGATGAAATGATAACCAAGTTGCTATTTTCTTTAGAAAATATCTTATCTTTCTTCAATTTTTTTTTTGAAATAGAAAGTCTTCCTGAAATATCACTGTGTACATTTTGTACTCTGTACCGTGAATAAAAAACAAATCAAACTCATCTTCATAAATGTTTTATCATGTTATAATTTTTGTTGTTGAACATAATGAAATAGCATTCAAGTAGAACATTCTAGTACAGGCTTTGCAAATGTTGGTACCATCAATAGATCTCCCTGGTAATTGAAATATCACGTACAATACAGTGAAGTACAAGCAGAATTTTAATTAATAAAAATATACTCATGCTCACTGTAAATTTAGTGAAAAATCATTAAAGACCATTATCAATTTGCTAGTCATGCCTGGAATGAAATTGTAATATCAATTACTTTCTGTCATCAAATAATTCAATAGCCTATCCATCTGTTGAATAAAAATTTAGGTTTAATTATCTGAAAAAAGCTATTTGTGTTATATTTATGTATTTTTATCGCATTTGTTTCGGTGACTGACATGTGATGACTGTTTCCAAACGAAAATACATATTTGAAAGTCGGAATTATTAGCAAAATAGTCGCCTCGAATAAAAAAGTGTTTGGCAATAATGTTGGCAAAAGTTTATCTTAAATGTTATTTGTTTATATTAATTGATAAACAAGTCTCCAATTTTCTGCATTTATTTAAACCGAATGGAGTCAGACATTGAAAGCAATGTTCAAATCAATTGATTTTAAAACAAATATTGAAATCCAATTAGAGTTGTCATTGATGTTAAAGTGCTTTTTTGTTAACCGACTCACTAATTAGTTACGCAAATAATGAACAAGCTTGAAATACTTCTGTTTTATTCAGTCGTTCATTTGAACTATTATCGAGGCTATTGTTTGCCAATTATTGAATTAAACAGTGGTCCAGACGTTGACGACCAGACAATACAGACTGAGAAGAACTACTATGATATGACCAGTGCTGACAGACTGTCCGAATGGATGTCAACCAGGGAATGCCTGAATGGAAGTGTGAATTTTATGCGACACAGCAATGTGGCCGTTGTGAAGGGCGCACCCAATCACTGGATTCAGCATGATGCTCTTCAGTTTGATGTGGAGTGTCCGGACAGCTCCCACACTAAATATACCATTGAATTTGGAGAGATATCGGGAGAGCCGGTAGTGAGGAGACGATTTGGTTACTACAAGAGAATTGGTCGGGTCTACAAAGACGTCAAAATTGAGTTCAGTATAACAGAGTTGTTTGAATTGACCACAACTCAGAGGAACTACAGTCTGAACACATTCAACAGTCAAGTGTACGCCCGGCAGACATTCCTGAGAATTCTGGACCAAATGTGCGCCAAACTGGGCTTCTATTCGGCTGTTGACGACCAGGAGCTCTATTATTTTAGTGATGGGCCCAAAGTTCAGGCGAAAAACTTTTGTCCGAATAATTTGTTTCCGTACCGTTTGGACCAGAGTTTGTTTTTCTCCAAATATTGTCTCGTTTTTCTGCTCCTAATCACCGGTTCATTGATTTTATGCATTAATTTCTATTTAAAATACAAAAACGATTCAAATTTGATTGAAGAGTCGCCCTCCTCTTCGATTATAGCTCAGGAGAATCGGAACGGCATAAGTAATGGACATACCGCTAAAAATAGTCCGTTCAGAGGACAAAACGAGAGGAGAAAAGGGACCGTTTCTTATAATACATTTCAGATAAAGACATATTGATATTGTTTTTAATTCAATTATAAGTTTGTTTTGTATTTAATTTGTTTTATTTTGTACTCTATTTTTTGATTCTAATCTAATTTAATGTTAAGTTATTTCATGTCATGAATCAAATGCTGTTTTCCCAAAAAAGTTTTAATGAATAACTCAATTCAGAAGAAAAAAATCATTAAATGTTTCGATTAGTTTTGTATAAAGTGATAGAAAAATTCTAACAGGTTTGTTAACTGCACCATGGTCAAGGAGGTTAAAGGCCCTTGCATTTTGCCTCAGAACTGTTTCAAGTTCTAAGCAATTTTTGAAAGAACTGTATTCTGGGTAATGTTTTCGAATTTGCCTGATAACTCTTGAATTGTATTATATATTGATTATGTCAAATTTTCGAATAAAATTGCCAAGAAAATTTATGTCTATTTATAAATATTAAGGACAACTATTAAGGACATTATTTCCATAAATAGGACTATCAGCACAGGATACTCCTTGTCGAGCATTGACTAATATTTACCCTTGTTTTATTAATATCCTATTCAATTCAATTATCCAAATTTTATTTGGTCATCTTGGTGATTTCAGTCATTTCTACACCAATTAAGTGAATTTATAACGAAATGACTTAAAGAAAAATAAGAATAGAAGACAGAAATAAATACATTTAATTATTCCTGATTTTGCTTGTTTATTGACATCTGAAAAGATTAATTGAGACGGGTCTGAGTTTGGAGATAAGGGAAGATTGTTGAGAAAATGGTTAGCTTGCCTCAAAAATAACTCTAATTTAAATTAAATTAGCTTATTATATTTTTCTATTTGACTAATTTATTTGCTAGATTAAAATCAGTTAAAATAATCATTTGATTGATTATTCGACTATCGCTTTAAAAATTTGAGTCAAAATTAATAATTATCTCATTGTGTAAAACCATTTTCGCCATAAATATAGTAAAGTTTTTAATATTTTCCTTCTTATCATTATTTGCATCTCTGCGTAGATAAACATTTTTTAATTATTTCAATAATTAAGGAATTATTCACTAATTAACTGGGTTTTTGCTCTTAATCCCTGCAAACATTTATTCAAACTTTGTTTCTTGTTATCTGTATTCAAACAAAGTCTCAATAGAGATGTTAGAAAAAGCAATAACTCTTTGACTCAAATAAATATCTGATTAAAGTGTTTGACTTTAAAAAGTTTAACATTTTTTGCAAGATATCATTTAGTTTTTTTTAATAATAATAATTATTATATTAATAGACTGATTATATTTTTATCTAAATCAAATTAGAGCAGGGGTAACCAATATTTACCTAAAATAGGGCTGTTTATAATTCTTAGATTATCCAAAAAATGTGATGCTTCACTGACCTTGATAAATTTAGGAGAATAACAGTTATTTTCTTCAGGAACCTTTGGATAAATTCAATGTCTTTTTTTCGTCTGTTTGTCTGGGTTATAAGCGATGTTGCAAGGGGTATAATTTGCCGATTGTCTTACATTTAAAAGGTAGGTCAATTTCACTAATCAGTTCTTCTTGTCTTTCCGTCTAATTCTTTAATCAAATTATGAGAAATCAAATGAAAGAGTCAGGGACTTAATGACATCTAATCTGTATTTTAGATTTTAATCGCAATTTTCTTCGACTAATGGCTAATTAAAAATTTATTTACTCTTTTTGATTCTTCAATATTAATTATAATTACGATTAATTCTGCTGGCTTTTTCCAATGGGACACTATTTAATCAATTTATTCCTAATTATTATTCATTTCTTAATCGCTAATTAATTTTGAAATAAATTTTTTATTTGCCGTTTCTGAAGGAAAATATGAAAAGTCTGTCATAAAACGAAAAACTGATAGAAAGAAAGAAATTTAATTAAAAATCATTTTTTTCAATTCGCATAGAAATTGGATGAAAAACTATTCGGAATAAATTAAATTTCAATTAAATTTTTCTGTATAATTTAAAAATAGTTAATAAAAGTTTAATTTTTGTAGGCCATGATCAGGATTAACAATTCATTATAGCTATGATTAGCAAGCTGGCTATTATTTAAATGGCGTAATGTGGTTTGAAGGCGTTTGCCTGGGCTAATTATCTCGATTTTGCAATAATAATTTAAAATATTAATTTTAAACTAATAACATAGATAAGGCTAATAGTATTAAGCTAGATTAGATTTAAACTTAATATATTCTGTTTACTGAAATGGTTCACACCCTGGTTATTTCATCCAATTAAATGAACGTTAAATATTTAATCAAATGTCAAAATTTTATGAGTAGTCATAAAATTTTAATCAGCCTTTTACCTAAACTGATCTATTTCCAAATTAATTTATTTACTAGGTCAATCTTGAATTCAAAAAACTGAACCACTGACTCAAAATTATCAATAGATTCTTGGAATAAATTTGGTGCTCTTTGAGAAAAAAATTAAAAATGTGGTGGCTGATAAAATAATTATTCGCTTGAAATATGATCGATAAGCCAGTGCTGAAAGTTGCTGGGCTCATAACTATTTGAATATTTGTCATAATTTTTAATTAATGGTATACCTATCATAAGAATTGATATAAAGTTTCCAGTTTTAAACTAATTAAGGCAGAAATGCCAGTAAACATCAAATTACTCAAATTTCATATAACAGTAATTTATTAATTCATAAATTATTAATTCTCTTTTCGCCTCTATTTGTAAACATAAGGTTAGGACTTAATGTTGTCTATCATTAGACATCAAACTAATTATGACTCGAAGCGAATCAATGTTTAAGAAATTAATTGAAACAAAAAAATAATAATTATATCTAATATGTTATGAGAATCGACTGAAAAATAATATAAATCAGATTATTAAACATAGTTTGCTTCTGATATTAAATCGGAGGCCATCAGGTCTTCCAAAAGGAAAGGTATGGACTGTCAGACAGGTATTCCATTCAATTAAGACTCCTTTTTTATTCTTTCTGAAATTCTGAAGTGAAAAATCACATTGATATGTTGATAAATTGGAAAATTGGACGATAGAAGTTTGAAAATCAAATTTAATTAAAAAATGAACTTGCTTGTCTGATGCAAACATAACATGAATATTCAAATTGATTTTAATTGAACAAAAAAAAATTGAGTTTGATTTTGCGACTAGATTAAATATGTTGTCAAATTGGACAGACATAATAACTTTGACCTTGGTTGCTGAAAATTTCTTCCTCTTTTACAGAAACTAATTTTTTTGGTTTCTCTAATTATTTGCTTAATTTGTTTGAGGCGTTAATTCTGACATTTTATATAATAGTATATTTATATGCATTCGTAAGACATTTCTTGAATTTCAAGACTTGTTTAACGAGTTATTTAACAGACGAGAGATTTACTGTTCAAGATGCTGTCATGTGCAAGGTGACTGGTTCTTATTAATAAAAAAAATTAACTATAAGGATCAACCATTCAACTTTTTTTTAATAATTCATTTTCTAACCAGCTAATTTTATTCTAAATCAATTTTATTGAAACAAATTATTTAATAATAAATATAACTATTAAATTTTATATGCGTGCAAGTTTAGACTATTATGTTTCGATGATTATTAATATTATATTAATTTAGAATTAGTAATAATCGAAATAGACCAAGACAGTGGTATGATCTCCATCTGGTAGTCAACAAATTGACTAATTTTTAATTCGATCTGGTTAATTTGGAACAATGATGTGATCACCTTGAGCACATCTACTTTTATTCTTTATTCCAAAAAGTTAGGAAATTTGTTATCTGAGTGTTTTTTTCCACATTTAAATGGAAATGACATCACACAGTCTGTAATGTTAGCCCGAAAACAGGTAATGCAAAACAGTTTGCGCTGGAAATCCAAAACCTAACAGTTCTGCGAATCACGACAAACATAATAAAAATAACTGCTCTTCTCTTCGGAACAGAATTTGTTGTTTCTGTTGATTCCGACGAAAAATTTGTTTATATCTTTTTTTATAAATATCTTTCGATCAGACACTTGTTTTGTGGCATTTTCTTGTGTTTAAACATTTCTGTTAACTTTTGTGTCGATTGCAAGTCTTGATTCAATTGGTATCTGATTTGAATGAATAGCATTGAGAGGAAAAAAAATTAATTAACTTTTTTTTCTTCTTAACTGAAAATTCTTATCTAATTATATAAATATGTGATTCGAAGGAAAAAAATCACTTCAATTATCAGTTATTTTTCAATTTGTGATTTGAATTAATAAGTTTCGCGTCAATCAAAGCCTTTGAATATATTTATATTAAATCAAAATTACAGTTAAATTAAGTGAAATTTTTTTCTCATTAAAACTATCAGTCATTTCGATCTGTTTTAATAATAAAAACATTAAACCTAATAAAAAGTAAAACTAATTTTTGCCAGATATTGGAGTTTTGAAAAAATCCTTTTCTTGATTAAAAATCACGCGAAGACCTGAGAATAGATTTTATGACTTTGGAAACGATGTCAACAAAAAATCATTTAATGATATTTTCAACCGTGGTTATAATTCTAATAAATGTCTTAATTAGTGATTGCCTTGAACGTGAAGGTGAAGTCGACAATTCAACCAGCACTACTCCATTGTCTGTTAACCTGACTGACCCGGTTGTCGAGATCTCGAATGGAGGGTATGGCGGTAAGAGTTTCACCATTTTCTAGTACCTGTTTTACCTTGCATGTCCTCTACATTGCTCACTCGAGTCATTCATTTTATATGTCGTATTCATTGACATTATTTTTAGTAAAAAATAACTCAAAAGACTTCAAACGACCAAAGTTTCAAAGAACCAGAAAAGGTTCAAAAGAAATGTTTACTTTATTTGTAGAATTTGTGTTAAGTTTTCAAATGAATTATTGCACTATTTTTCAGTTCCTTATAATGAGAGGCAACTGAACTGCAATAATATGACTGAAGTGGAGTCAAACTGTACCAATTCCTGTCCGGGCTCGTGCGAGGACCCCAACAAACCGGCCTGTCGTGATCACTACTGCTGGCGTGGCTGCGAGTGTAAGCCCGGCTTCGTTAAAGAGCACCAGAACTGGACTTGTGTACCTGTTGAGTCCTGTCCGAGTGAGTTATTAATTGCCCAATTTATTTTGACTTACTGATTATTGTTGCGAATTGACCTTGGTCAGAATGTGCCGAAAACGAGCACTTCCGTGACTGCGGCACCCATTGCGAGCCGACCTGCACTAATTACCAGAACACTCCTCCCCATTGCAACAACAAATACCATTGCAAAAGAGGCTGTTTCTGTAACTTTGGTTACGTCAGGGATATGTCCCAGAATGGCATTTGCGTTGCCATCGATAAGTGCCGTAAGTTTTAGAAGTTTTTCCAAATAATTTTCGCTACAATTTTATAAATAGCCCAAAAGTGTGGTCCCAACGAATACTTTGATGAGTCTGGCCCTCCATGTGTGAGAACTGCAGAAAATCCTCGGCCTAAATGTCTGGACGAAGTGCCCGTTCCTACTTGTGTTTGTAATACAGGTTATATTCGAAACCCAAAGACTGGAAAATGTGAACGGCTTTCCTCTTTTGGTAATTAAGCATTAATTTGTAAATATTTTTCAATTGTTTTTAATCAAAATCAAAATTAGTTGAAAAGTGTGGCGGAAATGAAACGTTCAGTTATTGTGGCACAGAATGCGCCCGAAAGTGCTTCGATCAGACAAAGAAACACTTCTGTCCGACCATTTGTCTGAGGGGTTGCTTCTGTAATGAAGGCTATGTGCGGGACAGCCATAACGAAAAGTGTGTTCAGCAAAAAGACTGTTACGTTTGGAGGCCAGACATATGAACATCACATTAAAAGTCAATTTGAGGTCAAACTTATATATATTTTTCAAACGTTTTAACGAAAATATGTTATTTAAAGTAGAATTTTATTTATTTAATTAAACAAATATATAGTTTTGTCTCAAATATTACTTATATTTTGAAATCATTTTTCAAATCAATATCTTGAATAAAGCAATAACTAAGCATGAACATTTACCCCGACTAAAATCAAAATCTTGTTAATTCCAATAGCTTTATGCACACAGTAACGATTATTCCAAGCAACTAGATGCAAAAATGAGATAAAAAACAAAATTATCTTGTAAATTTGCTGAATTAACATGTAATTGTTCTCGACTTACTTCAGAGACACGAATATCATTAATGAGAAAGAGATGCCAACAATGAAATCCAATTGAACTTTCACCACATTTTTCCAAGAACAAAAGTAGCTGCATAATCTAATTGATTATTTGAACTAGATGGAAAATAGAGTATTTTACCTTGAACTTTGTAAATAGTTCAACATTTCTATCGTTCGTGACTATAATCAAGGAATTTAAGATATTATACGTCTTATTGGTCTCATTGAAGACAATTGTCGCCGAATAGATCAAAATCGATAAATACTGTAAACACATGATAAATATGGTAATGAACAGAATATTTACACCCAGTCCCAGATCACCAAACAAGATCTGCAAAAGGTAGCCGCTCAGAAGGAGTGCCATTGTAATCCAATTGAAAAATAGGTAAATTGACCAAAACTGGTCAATTTTTACAAAGTCATTATGATCTTTATAAGCTTGGTCAATTATTTTGAGCAGAATAAATTCAAATTTATATTTGTTTTTGATTTTTGCCAAAGACTTGAGTCTGTTATTGATTTCTTTGAATTCAAGTTTGCAATCGTAGGACAAAAGCATAAAATACAAGACTTGAAACAAATAACTGGTGGTTGAGTAGAGGCCATACATGGCATAGAATAAGCTCCAGGGAATGCCCAACAGAATCAATTGCCAAAGTTGACAGGACATGGTCAGGGAGCCCAAACATAGTGCCATAAATCCGATTGGAAAGAATGCTCGGGTCATTACATATAATGTGATTAATATAGTTCTTGTTAATTTATTTACTGTTAATAAACTCAGATTTTTTGGATATCTGTTACTATTACTGTTCAATGTTAGCCAATGATGAGGGTTGTTTTGGCGATAGTACCAGTAGTGGAGTAATTGTGTTCCGACCGGCAGTATTAGTGAGAAATTGATTAATAAATTGAAATGACTTTTGAGTCTCCATTTGTAGGCAAAGTCTCCGATTAGTATTGAATGGAAATCATTGTTTATTATATTTGAAGTCAGATTTTTCAAGATTACAACCAGGTAAATTGTAAATATTAACTTCGGATTAAGTATCCAATTCCTTTTACCAAAATTGAATGGATTAAATGAAATTCCCACTTGGTAGAAAAGCTTTCGAAGTAATAAAAGGTTAGTTTTAGTCCACTTTCTTCTGTTCAGAAATTTTCTGTTCGAATACATTATCATATTCTGGATTATATACTTGCAAACAATGTTATTCAATATACACAACCTAGAAATGAACTTCAAGATTATACTGAATATAATGTCATTTAAATTCGTGACCACAAAAAAATGACAGAATGAAAAATATGTATTTTTTTCTTTTTTTTCCTTTAAATAGGTTTTTAATAAACATTATTGGATATGCATTTGGATGTAATACATGGGTATAAGACATGCACTTTTGAGATTAATTTCATCATCACATTGATTAAAATAATACAAAATTAATTAAATATAAGTTTATCCCTGAATTCACCATTAAATTGTTGTAAACTTAAGAAACACCTAAATTATTAAATTATTTTTTTAAGAACACAACAACTTTTTATCTAATCAATTATATGGACTAGCTGGAAAATTGAGTAACTTACCTTGAATTTGGCAATTGGTCTATTAAAAATAGTCCAGTGTTTAAAGAATTTAAAATAGCATACGTTTTGTTGACCTTATTGATCGCCAAACAAGATCTTAACAAAATAACCGTTCAGGAGAAAGGTCTTTGCAATTTAATTAAAATTAAGATAGATTGAGTAAAGTAAAATTAGGTAAAGTACACTTAAACCTCCCGTATGTGAACAGCTTCGGGACTCAAAATTTTGTTCACTTATTAGAGGTTTTCACTAAT
>JAQIWP010002120.1:0-12031 GCA_034695525.1 Euzetes globulus
GCACTGGACTCGGACTGGTTCGCCAAAGAGTACATGAAGAGGAGCGCCAAATTCGGTGCCCCAGACCTCAACAAATTCAACCTTTGGGGCGGTTCCCTATCCATTGGACACCCATTTGGGGCCACCGGTGTCCGACTGGTGACCACAACAGCAAATCGATTGATCAAAGAGAACGGCCGGTTCGGACTGGTGGCTGCCTGTGCTGCTGGAGGACTGGTATGTATCTGTCTATTGAATGAAAGTCCAGTTCTTTATCGCATTCGACATAATTTTTGGTCGAAAACCCAGATTTCGATCAAATCGTTTAGTCTGAATGCCAGAGCAATAAAGGAATGCCAGGACTCGTTACGCCTTTAGACTGGGCTGTCCTTCAGTAGTATATGTTTCTGGTATTCATTCTGTTCTCCAATTTTTAGGGCCACGCAATGATTATCGAGAGATATCCGTCCGTTTAGAGACCGAAATCTTCGATAAATACTGAAAATAGTTTATTCAAAGTTTAGTTAACTTGCACTCTGAAGTAATGGCAAGATGATATTTATCAACGCCTTCTTGTAAACTATAGTCCTTATAAATGGGTGTTTAGAACAATCTAATTCAAACTGAGCTGGGAAACTTTTGGAAGTTATACCTAAACCGGACATTCCATTTTAAATAATTCAATGAGAGTAAAGCCGTTTGGACTGTAATCTCGTTTTGCTTCGAAATTGAATGCTTTAAAATTGGTGTCGAATTAATTTCAATACCATTTGAGTACCTAGCTTCTTTGGGGGCAAAATCCTCAATCGAAAGTCAAAATCATTATTATAGAAGTAGAAATTTGTACGAAAACACTAAGCGTTGAAAGTACAGTAACTTTATATAATTGATACTCATTTCACGCATTAAGCAACTCATTTATTCAACAAAATATTCTCTTTATTTTGGTATTAATTTTCAACTCCGATAATATTCTTCATTGATTCCAAAATGTTGTTTCTTTGGACGCTATTTATGGCAACAAATATCTGTTTGTTTATAAACTCATGTTTTGTGTAAAACGTTTCAAACGTTTTAATCTTTTGAATTAATTGATTGAAAATAAATCAAAATAATCTTTAAAATGTCGACTTCGGGGTTGAAGGGAAAGGCGGCGAAGACCAAAGTGAAGAACAAAACGCCGGCAGAAATCCAAATAACAGCGGAACAGCTTTTAAGGGAAGCCAAAGAAAGGGATCTCGAAATTGTTGCGCCACCGCCTAAACAAAAGATATCAGATCCCGAAGAGTTAGCTGACTATCAACTTCGGAAACGTAAAGCATTTGAAGATAATATTCGGAAGAATCGGTTAGTGATAAGCAATTGGATCAAATACGCCAAATGGGAGGAAAGCCAACAACAGATACAAAGGGCCCGCTCTGTCCTGGAAAGAGCCCTTGACGTCGACCACAGAAATGTGACTCTTTGGCTAAAGTATGCCGAAATGGAAATGAAAGCCCGACAAGTGAATCACGCCAGGAATGTCCTAGACAGAGCTGTCCTCCTATTGCCCAGGGTCAACCAATTATGGTATAAATATGTTTATATGGAAGAAATGTTGGCCAATGTGTCGGCCTGTCGTCAGGTCTTTGAGCGATGGATGCAATGGGAACCGGATGCCCAGTGCTGGCAGACATACATCAAGTTTGAGCTGAGGTATAAGGAAGTAGATCGAGCGCGACATATATACGCCCGCTTTGTCACCGTTCATCCAGAGGTCAAAAATTGGATCAGATTCGCCAAATTTGAGGAACAAAACAGTTTTATCGCAAATTCACGCGATGTATATGAAAAGGCCATTGAGTTCTATGGAGACGACTATTTCGACGAAAAACTGTTCATGTCTTTCGCCAAATTTGAAGAGAATCACAGGGAATACGAGAGGGTTAGAGTTATCTACAAATACGCTTTGGAACGGCTTCCCAGTGATTGCACACAAGAGCTCTTCCAACAGTACTCTCTCTTCGAAAAGAAGTTCGGCGACAGAGTTGGCATCGAAGACGTTGTTATCAGTAAAAGAAAATTTCAATACGAAGAACAGCTTAAGAGTAGTCCACAGAATTATGACATTTGGTTTGATTACATCAGACTAATGGAAGCCGAAGAAGATATCGATTCGACGCGAAAAGTGTACGAACGCGCCATCGCTAACATTCCCCCAAAGAAAGAGAAGAGATTTTGGAGACGATATATATATTTATGGATAAGTTATGCGTTATTTGAAGAACTGGACGCCGAGGACGCGGACAGAACTCGAGAAGTATATCAGTTCTGTTTGAAACTATTGCCGCACAAGACGTTCACTTTCGCCAAGTTTTGGGTTTTGGCCGCAAAATTTGAAATCAGGCAAAAGAATTTGGTGGCCGCTCGCAAACTGATGGGAATGGCTATTGGTGTCTGTCCTAAAGACAAGCTCTTCAGAGAATATATCGAACTGGAGATTCAATTGCGAGAGTTCGACAGATGTCGTATTCTTTACCAGAAATTTCTTGAGTTCTCGCCTCAGAACTGTTCCGTTTGGATGAAGTTCGCAGAATTGGAAACCATTTTGGGAGAAGTGGAGAGAGCGCGGGCTATATATGAGATCGCCATCGATCAGCCCCGGCTCGATATGCCTGAAGTGATTTGGAAGGCATATATCGACTTTGAAGTTGAACAGCAAGAGTTCGAGAGGGCGCGTATGCTTTATGAGCGCCTATTGGAACGGACCCAACACATCAAAGTTTGGATCAGTTTTGCGCGCTTCGAATTCGAAGCCTCGGCCGGCACTGACTCCGGCATCGCTCAGACCAGAACTGTCTTCGAAAGGGCTAATAAAGCGCTCAAAAATTGTGAAGAAAAGGAGTCTCGTCTAATGGTTTTGGAGGCCTGGCATGAGTTCGAACAACAGTACGGCACCGACAACTCTAAAGCTCAGGTCTCGCGACAAATGCCTAAGAAAGTCAAGAAAAGAAGGAAAATACAAACAGAGGACGGATCTGACGCCGGATGGGAGGAGTACTACGACTACATCTTCCCCACAGATGAGGACGCCTTACCGCACCTCAGGTTCTTAGAAATGGCCAAAAAATGGAAACAATCACAACTGGAAAACGGACAGCAATCCAGTGAAGCATAGGATATGAGGTATGACTGATTGGAAAGACGTTCAAATCAATTGTATATTTTAAAAACATTTCTCATTAAAAAATCGAAAATATTTTTGCGTCAAAACGTTTTTTATTAAAATTTTAATTTAAGATAATATGAATTATTCTAAGTCTTCGGGTCTGACCGGATGTTGTAACGGAATAATAGACTTCTTGTGCTTATCTCGTGGTAACGCTTTTCGCATATCTGTAACACATTATAATTAATACAAATAAAGTGTCAAACAGTTGTTACCGAAGGCGTCTTCGTCTGGATCTCCTGAATAGTACTCTAAAACTCTTCTGTAAACACTATATCCGAGTCTTTTATACATATCGACGGCTACTCTATTCGATACGCGAACAAAGAGGTCAACAAAAAAGGCCTGTTTTCTAAAATTAAAGCCAAAATTAAGTATAAAATTGGGATTAAAGTCAACTGACTTTTCAGAAGTTTGTTCCAAACCCTTCATAAGTTTTGCGGCCAAATTGAGCCGTCGGTATTGTGGGGCAACACTGAGGGCAGTGACGTGTCCGTGCCATTGGTCGCCCTGACCCTCCACTTTACCCATGACTGCGATAATCAGTTGAATAGATTGGTCAGACAAATATTGGACTCACTGTATCCCATGATGTCTCCATTGGGGGCCTCCACTACTTGGAAGTATTCGGGCCAATGAGCCAAATATTGTAAATAGAAGGACAGGCCATACGTCTCAGTCAGTGGATCCAAATTACTGTCAAATTTATTTAAAGCAATTAATTGATTGACTTTTTGTTGAGTGGTTACAAACGAACACATTATTGAATCTAAACATATCATCGCAACGGAACGGACGGATTGTTGTCATTATTGGTCACTAAGATATGGTCGTGAAATAAAGTAGTCATCAAATTGATAGCAATCAACAATTTAGTTGATTATCAAAATTGATTCAAATTCTTCAATTTTCACGCAGTCAGAGGGACATTGCTTTCAACCTCGAATCAATCGGTTAACTATTGATTTTATTTATTACTATTTGACAAATACTTTTTATGAATTTCGATAGATCTATGTTTACTAAAAGTACCAAATGTTCTGACAGTTAATTAGATTTTATTCTAAAAACATTTTTAGATTTTGTTTATGTTTTGAATGGGAATCAGTTTTTCCTGCAATTAATGAATTTTAAAATTATTGAAGTCTTTCTCTAATAAACTAAACATTAATTAACTTTAATTTGAATCAAAGCATCGAAAACTTAAAATCAAAGACTTTGAACATAACTTAGCGATGATTCTAAGGTGACCAGGTTAGCTTGTATAAAGTGGCGCCAAATGTGATGATATCAGAAACTAGCATGTTCAACTAATTCAAGAATTGTAATCGAATTATATGAGTGACTTGATTCATTTGTATAATTGGTCAAATAATTTTTATCGACTCATTATTAATACTTTCATTTGATATATTTGTGGGCATAGAATAGTGAGAAAAGTTTTGTGGACCTGAAGATTGGGATTAAATGAGAGATGGCGTGTCTTTTGGACACTCATTCAATAGTAGTGTTGAGCAAACGTATAGTTATTGGCAGAAATTGTGGCGTCGATTGAGTCGATCATTGGTTCAGTGGTTCAGTTGTGCCAATTGTACGGAATTGGGAACTCATAAAATCCAGAGTAGGAGCCTGTGTTCAGTGTATCCTCTGATCAAAGGTAATAACATTTAAATTATGATCACTTTTTTCTTTTAATGAATGCGCATTTCATTTAAAAGTCAACCATTGCTTGCGATCAGTGGTTCCCAAAAGAACCATCAGTTAAATATTGGAACCAATTTATACATATTAGGAGACAATATTGAATGCTAGCGCTGGTAATGTTTGGAGACAATGCCCTCCCTCTGCCTATGCGATCGGTATATCCTTTGCTTATGTCTATCGCAATGATCGCAAGCATAGCATCGCATGAAGTCATTCAATACATCTTTCCTTTTGCTCTGACTCTACCTCTCAGTTAAGGGCATCACTCGATGACCTCAACTATTGTCGATTGAAAGCAAATCTTTGAAAACAATTCTTCCCTTTCATTAGCTTTGTTTACATAACAATGATTTGTCGGATAATTAAGTGATGTCCTCAAAAGCTACCGTTTGATCACTAAATAGAAAACAATTTCAACTTATGTTCTCATATTTTTTGTCATACAAATGATTGACTCAAATGACAGTAAATCGACCCTAAAGTCAATTCAAAAAATACTTTATTTCCTTGAATTTCCGACAATAATAAACAAAACTTAAAATAAAGTTTTTCTAAAATGACTGATAGAAAGCACCCAACCATTTATCAAAGGAGAGGATTAAAAAATGTATCCCTTTCAGTGCCATTCCATTCATCAAAATATTTGGAAAAAAGGCATTTAAAGTAAAATTCAAAGTTTTCCCCAAACTATATAAAAGATAATGCATTTATGTAATGGTAATATTTGTTGGTGGGCTTGACTTCTCTACAGAATTTAAAGAAAATTTGAGCTAGCTCTATTTTGAAATTATTTCAATGGTCTTCAATGGTAGAATTCTCAATATTTGAAGTGCTGTGAAAATATTTCTAGTCAATCAATTTTTGTGATTTACGTGTCACACAAAAGAGCAACTCTTTCTCTATCAAGAACACTTTCCAATTTTTGTTTCATAAAATAATTCTTCAAATGCATAAGTATCTAGGTTTACATTCATGAAGGAATTGAATAAATAATTTTCAAGATATTCAAGAATATTTCATAACGCTAAACTTATGTCCACCAGTGTAATTCAGTTTGGGGAACGAAAGTCTGATATAGCCAGCATCAAATGCATAGAGCAAAGGTGTTGTGCAGGACAGTACTGTTTACTACAAACAATAAGATTAAAATTTCATTTATTTCTTTCGTGATGGACTGTTACTTTAGAAGTGCTTCTTTTAATTCAATTGACAGTTTTGGCAATTTTTCCTAATTTTCCGCCATTTTGTCGGCCATTTTGTAGACAATTCAATCAATTAAACTGTACTAAACGGAATTTAAGATAATATATAGTTGTAGTTATAATAATTATTACAATTTAAAACTGATTTTGGGATTGAGTTGATTATAACTTATAATCTACTTTAAAGTTATTAAATTATTCTCAAGGGTTGCCTTAGTTTATGTCCTAGATCTGGCATTTGCAGGGTGTTAAATCTCAAGAAAAAGGGTTCGGTATGTAATCAGAAAATTATTCTTGTTAATAGTGTCACTGTTTGCTAATTAAAAACATACTTGAATAGCACCCAAAAAGCATCGTGGAAATGTCCTAGTTATTTGTATAAAACTAATTGTAGAGTATTCAAGAGCTGTGATAAGAAACTGACACTTGATTCATGCCATAAATATAATCTTGAAACTATGAAAATACAAAGATTAAAATTAGGACCTCGATTCAAATTTTTCAAATTACTCGATACAAACTGTAACTGTAACCTGGTTATGCAGACTTATTTTTCACTAATATTTGTTTCTTAATTTTTCCCTTGTTGTGAGTTATCAGTAGGGATGGAATCTTATGGCAAAATTCATGGCAAAATTCATGGCAAAATTCATGGCAAAATTCATGGCAAAATTGAAAGATATTGTAAGGTCGGAATGGCGGTCAACTTTAAGTGGCTCTCGAGTTTTGTTTATATTGAAACTATAAAATACACCGTATGAAGTATGTATTAATTCTCATTGCAAAATATATTGATAGTGCGACCGCTAGGTGGCAATACAATATCTTTCAATTTTTCCATGAATTTTGCCATGAGATTCCATCCCTATTTATCAGTGAAATGTTTACAAGTGAACTTTTACGGTATTATCTCAAATAGTGCGGCATGCCAGTTTAAGTGAAATTAAAATTAATAAACGTATATGATAGCTTTTAAATTCTCTTGTACTTTTGCCAGAATAGGGATACATTAAAATAAAACACTCTTTAGAATTGATTTCCTTTTATTTATAATTATTTGTTTTCCTGTATAAAATTTAATCTTTGATTTCACTTTGATTTTCTTCTCATTTATGCCGGCTGCTCTAGAGATATATATATGCACTAACCTCAATTTCGATTTATACCGGCTTGCCGCCTTATGAGGTAATAGGGTACATCTCACATTATGATACAGAAAGAAACTGTGAGCTAATATAAGAAGATTGGACTTTCACAATAATAAAAGAGTGAAATGAATTTTTGCCTATAATTTTTAAAAGTATGCCAATTGTTGGGTTTGGCCAAATTGGAAGCTCAATTCAATGTTAGAAGTTTTTAAGACTATTATCGACTCCATTACCTTATAAAATAGTATTTTTGAATTTGACAGTATTGACTGTCTCCCAATATTACCCCCTATTCATTACTATTGTTGAGAGTTATGTATAACAAAGAATTCAGTTGATAACACCAACTTGGTATCTCAAAATGTCGCCAAGCTAATGTTATCCTACCATATGATTCAAATAAAATTTCATTAATTCAAAAAAAATTAATAAATAAAAATGGTTGATTTATTATGGAGAAAGTAGTATCAAATAAAAGCAAACAGATTTGTTATATAGTAACATGTTTAGTTGTTGCAATGTAAATTAAATTGTATAATTTTGGAAGTGTATGGTGATAAATTAGAATAAATGATTAGTAGATGGATTGTCAATTTAGATAAGCTGGATAATAAAGGCATAAACATTGATGGACGTAATTAGTGTCGGCGAATAGAGCGCTGTCTGAAAGTGTTGACTGAAGTTCACTCACTTTACCATTCAATTGATTCGTTAGTTTTGTTCATTTATTGCAATTTCATTATTAATTACTTTCTGTTTAATTCATTTAACAGTTAATAATCAAACAATGGATTACTTATCCAAATAATGGTATAATTGAAGACAATTTTAGACAAATATTTAGATGAAGTGTTGGAATATTTGACTCATCGTTAGCTCCGATTTGCTAATAGTAAACAAAATGACTCATTATTTTCGGTCATTTATTCAAATGTTTGATATATTTATTCAAATTAATTGAATTTTATATTTGTTTAACGAAAACCATTGAGACGTCAAATATTGAATTGAATTAAACGATGAAATATTGGATGCAATGGACGACAGAATCGAAAAAAGTGAACAATTTTTGACAAACAAATGTCTTAATGACGAAGAATTTGATGAAAATAAAGTTAAAAATGATGCCAATGATGACATCACTGACAAGATTTGTGTCCAGACCTTAGCCGAAGAGCAAAATGATTGCGAACTTAATTTAAATGACGAAAAACAAGTGAACTGTGAAAGGATCGAACCGATGGTCGAGTGGTCCAGTGGTTGCAGTGGTGCCACTCGGGAACCAGTGCTCACTTACCACCTTAAATGGATCAATTGGATGGCAGCCAAGACCCCTATAGTGACTCAGAATGTGAACGGTCCCTGTCCTTTGCTGGCCATTATCAATGTCCTGATTCTTAAGCGCAGAATCCAATTGCCGTCAATGATGGACGTCATCACTGATGACCAGTTGATGGAATATTTAGGCGATTGTATTCTCAATAGTGTTCCTAAAGTTTGTCACTAAATTCAAATCGACTCAACTCTTCGTCAACTCTTTATTTGTTTTTTTTTGTGCAGAATATTCCAGAAGGCGTTCAATTGAATTATGAGCAGAACTTCATGGATGCGATGCAGATATTACCCAAATTGCCCAAAGGACTGGACGTGAACGTCAGGTTCACGGGGTTGGCCTAACACCACTCCCTCCACATTTAATACAATTGTTTTCCATTAGAGTTTCGGACTTCGAGTATACGCCAGAATGCATTGTATTCGACTTACTTCACATTCCTCTATACCATGGATGGATTGTTGACCCCAATGACAGACCGGGCAATGTAGCCGTTGGCCACTGTAGTTACAATCAATTGGTTGATCGCATAATTAACAACAAGACTTCGACACAACCAGAACTCGTCACTGAAGGTTAGAATTCTGTAATTAAATGGTTGTCTTTAATGCCATTCTATAATCGTTTGTTAGCTCTAATCGCTGAAGAGTTCTTAGAGAAAACGGCTTCACAATTGACTAATTATGGTCTTCAGGAGTTGATTAATAATTTAAAAGAACAGGAGTTATGCGTCTTATTTCGAAACAATCACTTCAATGTTTTGTACAAAAATAAGGTATGTTTTCCTTTGATTTGATTTGATTTTGTCATTAATTTCTTTTTAGAACCAATTATACCAATTAGTGACAGACCAGGGATTCCTTAATGAAAGTAATGTTGTTTGGGAGACACTAAACAACATTGAAGGCGACACTCAGTTCGTCGACGGAGACTTTGTTCTAGTTCCTCCAAAACCAGTTCTAATACCAGTTGCAGCTTCTCAGCAGCAAATAGACCAAGAGTTGGTTCACATCTAATTCTATGCAATTATTTGAATTAAAATTTGATTTTCAGTTATTTAGTGGCTCTGAGTCTTCAAGAGGAACAAAAGAGGCAAATCGAGAGCTCAAAAGAATGGGAACAATTCAAACAGGAGTCAGGAATGGAGGACCTCACAGATGAACAGTTAGCCAAACGTCTCCAGGAAGAGGAGGATAAGCGGTACTCCACACAACGACAACGCAATGAACAACAACCACAACAGCAGCAACAACCGGCGCCACAACAGCCGCATCATAGGGGTGGCCAACAGGTCCATCCTAACAGTCAGAACTTAGGCTTACAACAAAGGAGAGGAACTAATGGTAGTTCTGAAGATAGTGAAGATGGTTCCAATAAGAGCAAGAGTAAAAATGTACGTTCATTCCTACTGAATGTTTAATAGTAATGTGTGATTAAACCCATTTTCAGTGTACTATCGTATGAAAGGGGACGACATTCCAGTCATATATGAAGATGTTTTGGTGATATTATTAACGACAGGGAATCACTGCCTGAAGTGTGCACTACTTATCGAAGTGAACACATTATCAAAACGAAACAAAATGTAAATAAGGGAACATTTGTTTAGTGGGCGTCAAACGGTGTAAATATTTAGTTAATGGAAGCGAGAGTTGTGTGCCTTTGGACTTATAGTTAATTGTGTGCCTCAATCGGGTTATTAATATTGACAACACTTTTTCATTGAATTTTCTCAGAGTTTATTACTAATCGAGTTTAGAAATCATGAATTTCTTCGATTACTTCTTATTTTGAATATTTTTAAGCAAACGATTTATATAATAACGGATTTAAAAGTTTTATTATTAAGCTTTACATCGCTTTACAGCTTAACAACAATTATGATTATATTATTATAAATTTATTTAATAGTATTTTAATTGATTTAATCATTTAATAAGCGTTTAAAATATACTTCAATTATAAAGACTTCCAATGAGTCGAGTCGTTAGTCATGTAATGAATATTTTAAACAATTGTCGGGTTTTGTTACTGTTCTCGAAGTGACTTCTCGTTGACATTCAAACCGTCTGATTGTGAAGAAGTGACCGCCGCTTGAATTGGACGCGCTTTCAGTCAATTTAATGTAAGATTCATTAGATTTTAGACAACTTTGTAGACATTTTTAATCAATTAATAAACCGATACATACTTTGACACAACCCTTCATAAAATGTAATGTCGTCCAAAGCAAAGCCTCCATCGGAAGCCTCGCCTTCGAATTGAATCTATTAAAGTTTTTTCACTTTTACTGCTTCACTTTAAATTGAGAGCGGCCTCACCCGATAGGCTATTTCCGAATTGATGGCTACCTGACCATATATCCATTCGGGTCGACTCGTGTCAAATCTTCGGGTAGACATTCTCCAGAGCAGATTCTTTGTCTCTATAGTCAAAGCATTAGGACCTCCATTGGCCTTCTTTTCACTCTCTTCCTGCAGAGCTCCTGACTCTGCATTGTCCTGAGTAACCATCGATACACTCATTGAAGTCGTTTCACCCCTTTTAACAAAAGTTTGATTCTTTAAATTTTAAACAAATGAACTGACCGTCCGAAAGGAGTGAACCAAAAGCCCAGACATTTTGGAGTATTGCCTTCTCCTCCGGGGAATTCTGGTGATCTTAGAACTGGATATTGCATCGAGTTTTGGTTGAATACATCAAAAAACAAATATCCGACTGTTTTCCGAATAAAAATATAAGTTAGTATCAAAAGTATATGTTTAGTGATATTAGAACAGACTGGGCGCCCGGAATGTATGGTCCTGCAAATTAGCTGGTCTACTGGTGGCTGTGGCCAACTTCCATGTCAGTGACTCTTTAGAAGAGACAGACAACCGGTTCACTGATTGGCGTTTGTTAGAAATGAGCGCTGCCTTGGCTGGCGAGGGAGAGAACTGCGTTACTTCAGGTCCTGGACCTGTTCCCGATTGGTTCCTATAACCGCAAAGATCTCTTTCGAAAGAACACTCTCCTAAAACAGCCGCAGCTTTTGATGGCTGAGCTAATCATAAGAAAATTGTTGTATTAAATATTTCAAATGTAAAGAGTGCTGACCTCCACAGTTGCCATCAAAAAAACTTATGTCGTCGATAGCTATGGTTCCGACCTATCAATCAAGTGATCAGTTAAAAAGAATAAAATCAAATAATGTTAGTCTACCCGTCCGTCGCCCCAAATGCCTTCAATGAGTATTTGGTAAGTTTGTAGGGGAGGCTTCTTTTCCAATCCAAGAGTTAGAGGAACTTTGGCCGGTCTCCAACCCTTTGACAAAATCATTTTATTAAAACAAGTACAGTCAACTACCATTATAATTAACTACTATTATAATGAAGTAATCGTTATAATTAAGTAAATCTTGAAGCCAAAAGTATAGAAACCTATGTTATGAACTACTGTTATAATGAAGTACTGGTAG
>JAQIWP010002121.1:0-12027 GCA_034695525.1 Euzetes globulus
TCTCTCTCTCTCTCTCTCTCTCACTCTCTCTCTCTCTCCACCCTGCCTCTCTCATTTCCTCCCTCTCTCCTCCCGTTCTCTATCTCTTGTTGTGTTCTCTTTGGCTGTTTTTCTCTCAATTTTGACATCCGATCGGAAATTAATTGACAGTTCATTAAATACTTAAATTAGTTTCAATTCGTTGACTAAAACAACATTAAAATGAATTTTAAACATTCATTGGATTTAACACAAACCAAAAATTAAAAGCAGTTGTGAAGTGTTATAAAGTGTTTATGAAAAGCAGAACTTTTGATTTTATTCAGTGAACAATAAATTTTTAATTACTTAAAGAAGTTGGAAAGAAATAGAGAAAAATTACTTACTTTTATCCAAAGTCTAACGGAATTTTGTTTCAAAGAATAATTGAAAACAATTAAAATGATTTGAAGCAAAAGTTTATTTGAGTTCATAAAAATGTAAACACCATTTAATGATAAATCATTTAAAGCGATAAAAGAGTGCAATAATTCTTTTACGGCAAACAAAACTGAAGCAGAATTGAAGCGAAGACTAGAAGAAGAGTATATAAGAATAGCGCAACAGTAGTGACGATACCATGAAATGTGAATTTTCACTGGAATTTAACGTTCAGTTAATAGAAAGCAAGTCAGAGCTGAGACAGAGAGACAGTCGGCTGAGTACCGTTCACTCGTCTTTCAATGTTGTTGAGCTCATCCCGAAATATAAGACCGAATGTTCATATGTGGTTCGGGAGGTGTGCGCAGAGCCATCACAGACAGGCAGATAGTGCAGTGCCGTAGCGCAAGACTAGGTATGCCATAAGCAAAAAATCGATATTTTCTTCTCTTTCGGCTAAAAAGTATTGCAAACGACTAAAAGCAAAGACTTTTTTCTTGACTTGACTTTAATATATCATATATTAGTCGAACGATTTGTTTGTAGTCTTGCAAACTCTTGAAGGCATTCCAAACACATTATTGTCTCTATATTTCTGTCGACTTGTGTTTCGAATTATTTATTTACAAAACGAATGCTTTATGTCTAACATAAATATGATTGATATCTAATTGGCTGACAAATGATTGCATTACAACACAAATATTAAGTCAATATTTGGCGACTAAACGAAAAAAATAGCAATTCTTTTAAATTACAACAAATTACAAACAAAAGTTCAAAAGAAGTAAACATTGGATTCACTTCCGATTATCAAAGGATTATAACATATAATCGTTACATTGAATTCTGGCATTTCTTTATCTTTTTTTAGTTTTCTTATAAAAATTATTGTTATTTGATTCCTAGAAATGTTTGTTGAATGAATTTGAAACTTCCAAACTCGATTCATTGCTTAACCAAGCTTATTTATGAGAAGATCATAATCAGTTGAACCATTAAGTAGACACAACATTAGTTTATGATTAAAGTAATTCCGAGTAATTTAGGCCAAAGTCCTTTTTGTCAAAAATAATGACCAAAAGTCGGTCCAAAAAAGTAAGAAAGGAATAAATGAAGCGAAGAGTGTATCGATCGGTGGCTGCAATTTGTTAGCTCTCAGATTAGCTCACCATTCGATCCAATGTTTTGCGGTTTAATTGATAATTATTGTAGCATTGATTTCAGGCAATTCTGGCTTAAATTGAGTCCCGTTTATACTCATTAAAACATTTATCGGCTGTCAATCTATTGACGTCATGTTTGGCTCAAAACAAACTGTAGATTGTTTTGAATGTCAGTCTTAAGCGATTGAAACCCATTCTGAAGAATGAGATAATCAAAATACTTTTCAACAATTTCCAATCATTTGTTCTATCTTAGCTTGCAGATATTAGCTTGCAGAAATTTCTAATTTTCAATAAAATAAGAGATAGCCAAAGAGGGTATTTCAAGAAATCTCCGTTTAGAAGATTTCTTCTTTGTTTATCTCTGAATAAAATGTATTTTGATTTTTGAGAAAATGTTTCTTTAAAAGAAAAGAAAATTTGATCAAATTCAGTTCAATTAAGCTAAATTCAGTCTAAATTTAACGTAAACTCAATTTAGATCTTGTATAATTGACAAAGCTACTAAAAATTAGTAAAAAATTATAATATAGACTGAATTTAGCTTAATTGAACTGAATTAGATCAAATTTTATTAAAAAGATGGCCACTATTTACCACAGATGACCACAGATGACCACAGGTAATTTTGGCAACTAATTTCAAAATATTTTTCAACTTTTTTTATTTAAATCAATTATACCAATTAAAAGGGTTTAATGAGTAGTTTGTAAGGATGAAAACCGTTTCTGAAAATATTTTAATGCTTAAACGTTATGGGTGAATTTCAAATTTTTTCATTTTGCCATTTTTTGCAGTCTACTTTAGGTGTACAGCAGAGGTGGCCAATAGGGCCTGTATTTCTTTTACCTATTAAACTGGAAATATCCTCCGCGGCTCCGGCAAGCGAAGGGAGCAGACCATTTTTTGGGTAAATTTTAGGATTTTTTAGTAATATCAGCCAAAAACAGACATTTTTATGAATAACGGCCAAAAATCCACCATTTTTTCTTTATTTAAAGAAATGAAGCCCTTAAATTTGCAAAATAGCCTAAATAGGCTAATTTCAGTGGTCGCCATAGGGGGTATAGTATGTATTTAGTTAACTTTTATCTGCAAATGATCACAATTAAACCTGATATTGGCATGGTCAAAATTGCTATATAAGACAACATTTGAAAGATGCATTTTATGCTTTAGTAAGATTTATATAAAGTTTAGACTCATTAAACATATATCTCACAAATAGATGTATTTCGTATGAATGTATTTCAGTAAACAAGTTCATTGATAGGTTTAATGAATCTTAACTTTATATAAAATTTCCATCTAGGGGACATTACCTAAAAATCCTAAAATTTGCCCAAAATATGGCCGGCTCGCTTCGCTGAAGGGTAGGGGGTATTTTCAGTTAACGAAGGAAACGAAATACACCCCCCTATTGGCCATCTCTGATCTTCAACTACCAAAACAAATTTTACATAAAAATTACTATTTGAATGCTTATAGTTTTTATGCTAGAAACCAATAAACCCAATAATTCTGAGTTCAGTTTGATAAGGTCTATTGATTTATTTAAACATTTTCTTATTAGAAACATTTTTATAGTTTTTGACACAAATTTTATGAAAATTTCCAATAATTTTTACTTGTTACCTTTTTGACAAAAAAAACGTTTGGCTTTCAATAGTCTACAGAATTGGTTTCATAATAGAATTGGAATTAATTGAACAGAAGTATGAAATATGAGACAATAAATTATAGACAATCACAACATTATTGCTTTGATAACAGAATTATTAGTTTTATTGGGCTTTAGATTAACGCACAGAATATTCTGCACTTTCTGTTTGACTAATTTCCTATTCTGACAGACATTAGTGGAGAACAAGTGAAGAACAATACATTGTTCACTAAAATACAAAATTGGTTCAAATGAAACAAAATATAAATTAGTAAAGACTACAACTTGTGATAAGTGGAGAGCACTTAGAAGTCAGGATTTGTTAGTCTTCAACACATCCAGAAGCAGAGGCGAAACCCAGAAATAGCTAAAGTGCCGTATAGTATACCAGTTGGTAATCGATGGCATAGAATTTCTTATTCGGATCACTTTTCAATAAAAAATTCAACAGTTTTTCAGCATTTTTTCAACATTTTCTCAAAATATTTTTTACATTAGTTTTGGCGAAATAAATGTCTCAATGATTGCAATTTTAGGTTTTGAAAAACGAGTAACAAATTCGTGATAAACAATGAATTATTGAAAGTGTAATCTTTGTCTTCGGGTTTACTCTTTACTCCATGTTATTCATAAACTGTTAAATCATTGATTCGTGACTTCAATAACGGTTTTGTGATTTATTTGAAGTAATAAGACTCAAAAATGCTTTAGTTTTTGATACTAAAAAAATTGGAATAAAGATCGGCTTTAATACAAAATGATTGGCTCAGAATAAATGCATTTTATGTCTGAAATTGTGTTATGAATTATTGAAAATATTTAACTACTTTTAGCATCAAAACAAAGAATAAAGACCTGAAAGCATTTAACAATTCAATTAACGAAATTTCCGCCATTTACTTAATTAAACATCAGTTCCGGACTGCCATTAATTAATGAGAATCCTTGCCATACAGTATTAAAGACCATCTCAGGAGACGATACTTAAAACTATTATAAAATCTATTGTTTTTAGAGATGAATTGATTAAAATATTTTTAGCTTAAATTAAAATAAACTATCAAAACATCGATTATTCAACAAAATTTATATTTAATTCAATTACAACCGTATTTCTCGACTCGATTGAGTCAACCTTTTAACTAAATATTGAATAATTGTATTTAAATTTTTAACATTTCTAATTAAAAAAAATTTTAAAACTGTTTGAAAATTTCGTCGTTTAATCAAATTAAGTATTTAAGGCTTCGCTTAACGGAATCTAAAGTAAGAATTCAATTTAATATTCAAAACAATTCAATGGTTTGCTTGAAAACATTATTAATACTATATTTAAAATATTAAAAATTATATCAAAATAGTGGTTATATTTCGACGACTTTGAGTATAAAAAGAAAATTAAAAACATATCAAATTATTTATGGCTAAGTTGTCTTTAAAATCAATGATTATTAGATTTGAGTCCTTTCATAATATTCTCGATTTTGGTGGCGCTGTCCAACATTTCTCTGAAGCATTTGTACTTCATTTCGTGATAACTGTATTGACGAAAATTATTCATTAGATTTTATTTGAAGTCAATATTTGATTGGTAGCTAACGTTTGCAGTTCTTCTGTTGCTTTGAATCGTTTGGATTCCAATTTAGGATAACTTGCAATCTTTACCGTCAGTTCTTTGCCAAAGATTGCGTGAAAGGCCAGAAGGGCGGCGCCGACCAGCATCAGGTCTGCCTCACCCAAAGAGAATGTGGTGACTTCGGTGTTGAGTACATCTGCGTGGATCTGCATATAGAGGTCGTTCTTCGCTAATCCACCGCTAATCAAAACTTTCTTCAATTCTGGAATTCTATAATTAATGATAAGATTTGGCAAAATATTAACGTAAAAAAGAATTTTACAATGATTTTCAGAATAGAGACCTGAGTTCGTCCAGAATATACTTTGATTCATAAGCCAGTGCTTCAACAATGGCGTGATAACTGTCCAAAAGACTATTGCCATCCATAGTCATGCCATAAATTCCACCTAAAAATTAATTCTTTGCATTATTATTAGTAGTTTATTATTATTACTACTATTATTATAATCAATGACATTTCAAAATCTTATTCATAAACACAATTATTGCAATAATTATTATAATCTCTGAAATATTGCAAAAGACTTGACTTTGAAAAAAGTAATTCTAAAAGCCTTCAAACGTTAAGTGCTATACAAAAGTCATTTGGTTTTGTGATAAAATAATTACAAATAAATGTCGATTGGCTTTTGAACTGAAAGATTAAAATTAATGTTAAAAACAATTGCAAACCTTTCAAATTAGGATTTGCGAGTAGTCGGGAGCCGTGGAAACACGGGTTTACATTCAATCTGTTTCTGTAAGGCTTTGTCATTATCTGTGCGTTTAATTCTTTGACGATTTCGTGCATTGGTTTGTCTTTGTATTTGTCATGATATTCAGGGTTCTGCTTAATCATATGTTCCACAAGTATTCCTGTAGTACTCTGTCCCGCCTCCCGAACAAAATAGCCAGGGAAGATGGCGTCATAGTACGGGCCCCAAACTCCTTGTGTGAAATATCTTTGATGTGTTGATATCATATCGCAAGTGGATGTGCCACCAATCATACAAAACATGTTGTCGTAGTCTAGATGCTGATCCTCCACATCCTTGAGCTCATGTGAGAACATGAGCATTGATAGGACGCCGGCGTGTGCGTCTATCAATGGACTGGCAATCGCTATGGTGACGGTGTCCTCTTTAACTTCATTCAAGTCTGCAATTAAACCCAATTCTTTGGCCGCCTTTTTACTCATAAACCCAATGTGTGTCCCGGCGTTCACTATCTTTGCTAAGGGGTTAACATTTCATTATTAGTTTTAATATATTTTTCCCATTAATTGCTAACTGATATAATATTTAATTAAAGTATTAATTATCAATATTTTGACTCATATTACTAAATGTATTGATTATGTTATCATAAGACAAATTAATGATAATTTCAAGTATTAATAATTAATTGCATAAAAATCCAAATCAGGGCACGATTTGAACTTTGAATTTATTAATTGAAATAAATTCTAAAAATATCGAGTAATTACTAATTCCCCTGAACTCAGAATAATTAGGGAAAATCTTAATGGGAACAGAATGGGAATTAGAAACAGGAATGGTACCTCCAATTCTGGACTTGTCTGTGACAAACTCATTCATTCCAATCAGCTTAAAGAGGTCGTCTCTCCATCGCTTATTATAAGCATCATAACCCCATTTGCAGACAACACTGCATACAGACCGAGGGTAGTCCTTGGCCTCCATATTAGAGCACCTCCATGCCAACCAGTCGGGTAGTTCCATAAATGCAATCGCCTCATTGAACCGCTCTTTTTCTTTACGACTCAACCACAACAGTTTGGCCAAAGAGAACTCTGGCGAACAATTGCCTCCCATTTGTTCCAGAACTGCATTCTTTAAAGAGATTGCAGGTTATCTAAGTTAGTCCTAACAGTTCCTTACCTTAGATTTAGTGATTTCAAAGGCCTCGTCGATGGCCCTGTGGTCCATCCACATAATCACATCATTGCCTTTCTTACTAAAATGTCAAACATTTTAACTTTAATTCAAATGCATTGAAAAACAGACTTTTTGTCAATGACCACAAGAGAACAGGTGGCAGAAAATGAAATGCCAGTTATCTGCTTGTAATTAACTTTTGATGTCTCCAAACAATTCTAACCAATCAATTGAATATTTTTTGAATACAATTTTTAACTGAATGTTAGTTAGAGATTAATGAATACCTGAACACATTCGCAAAGATTAGACCAAATCTCATCGGTATTCTGTTCATAAATATCACCATTTGAGTTATGGATAGTTATGTCTTTCTTGAAGTTAGCCAAAGGATGTCCGTCCAGAACTCCATCGACAAACCTAATGAGGGCTACCCGGACACTACCGCTTCCAACATCCACAGCTAAAACTATTGTCTCAACTTTATTATCACTCATTTTAATCACCAATTAAGTAATTCAACACTAATTATGAAATAATTAACAAATTATTAACACATCAATGAATAAGAACTTAAACTTTTCGATAACTTTACAAATAATGAAAACTTGAAACTCAATTGAAGTCTTCAAATAATGTGACGGGAATCTCAAATTTCAAGGATTTAAACATTGAATAGCAATAATTATCTCGAGCAATTATTTTTAAAACCTAAAAAAAGATGTTATACCAGAAATTTGATTAAATAATTGCGAACTAATGATTGTTTCAGAGACAAATTGTTGGATAAAATGACAGAATCGCAGTGTAAACGAGAAATAAAAACAATACTAATTCAGTCCTTGAGTTGAGAATTGAGAATAAGTGCAGCAATTGGTTGATAACCCAATAATGAACTTTTCAGACGAGAAAAAGAGGAAATTTCAGTTTTTTGTTGTTTTTCTAATTTAATGATAGTTTACTTAATCGAACGCCTCTGACGTCAAAGATATTCATTTGGTCTCAGTTTTTAAAATTATTCTCAGAAAATAGTAATGAAATATTTTGGTTCAACGGTTATGTGTCTGGAATTTTAAATCAGGTTTTACACTTCAGATCTGTATACGGACATCACGTGAGCCACTTCTCAAATAGACTGTCAGCTCAGCCTCTCATTCTATACATTTGTATCCGAAGCTTATTCCATAAAAAAGACTTTTGACTTTGAACTTAAGAAATACTCTTCACACTTGCAATCTTTTCCTACCAAAAAACTTGACTTTAGAGGAAATTATTTTTGTAATTTCACCGATAATTTTATTATTAGATATACTAGGAATCTATTTGGAGTATAATTGGAGTGAAAATCAATGGATAATTGGAGTCGAATTCATTGAATAGCAACGAAAAGAATATTAGTTTTATTTCGATTTAATTTATGTAATCATTTCAAATGTGTAAATAATTTGGTTCAACAAAGCCATGGAATCATTTGTTTTCATTTGTTCTATGAGGATTCACAAAAAACATATCATAGAAAAAGATAAACAAACGATGGTTTAAAATATGGTTTTGTTGGTACATCTGAATCCTTGAAAACAATATTCATTTCATAATCAATCGACAAATTTATTCAGAACTGTCCTAAAAAGCTTGATTTGGATGAGAAGGTCTTTTCGTAGAACCAATAGGTCTGTGACCTAAATCAAAGACCAAACTTATCTAAATTGTGAAATTATAAATGGATTCTCTCTGCTGACGCCAGTGGTTAAGGAGTGACTATTGCCTGAAACCTTAAGTTTTGTAAAAGAACTGGTCATTCAGGATTTGTTTAGATATTGTCTTTAGGTTATAAATAGATTTGACTTTCACTCGAACTTCAATGCCTTTCAGAAAGTTATTGTTTATAAAAATTTTTGTTAAACTTTTATTTTGATTGAATAAAAAGCTCGTAAAAAATAATTGACTTTCGCTTTATATACAAATTCTTAATAATTTTGGATTATTCCGAAGGACTCATCAGTTATTCATTTATTTATTATTTTGTTTTTATTACTCATTTTGTTTTTTCACTAAGAAATCAAACTTCAAATTTAAAAAAAAGGTATGTAATGAATTAAACTGGATATAATTCTTCATTAAAAAAATTATATATATATATATAAGAAATTTCAAAATTTGTTCTGGATTTCAGAATTTATAATTAGATTCAAATATTATGAAATTGAATTTCAATTTATTTTCTTTAAATACTTAGAATCAATACAGAATACAAGCTTGGAATATTTATTCAAGACCAAGTGCTAATATTACAAAAGTATTCTGAATTCCAATAATTCATTTCTAATTTGAAATTTAAACTTAAATATTTAAAATTTGTTAGTTTATTATCAGATAAAAATGAAACACTCATGTCATTAATATCATGTCATATTAATTGATTGATTTTTTCAGTAATATGAATAAAATTTTCCACAAAATATGTTTTTATTTATTAAGCTCTGGAACTGTTATTACACTTTCAGTTGTGAAGGACAAGTATAAAAAGTTCTGTTTGTCAATTATGTTGTGCAAAGTTTATCATGGTTTTCCCTGATAAGAAACATTAAGAATATTTGCTTCAGTCTGAACTCAGATTTTTTGCTATAAACTGTTCGAAATAAATCAAAATAATTGAAATTAAAAGTAAATATTCCAGCAGAAAATGCATTACTAAAATATTTTTCCATTGATTGCATATAAACAAGCAATATATTAAAATCAGAATATTTCCACTTATTCAAGTAATGATACCTTTCATTAATAATTTTCTCATCTTTTTTACTCATTAAGCCAATTATTTTTGTGATCAATCAAAACAAGATGTAATCGTAGAAATAGTGAGCATTTGATGAACTGTTGATTTTTGACTAAATTATTGTTTATTTGTGAGATTAAGGAAAACGTAAAATACTTGTCCTTCGATTAAAACCAATGATTGGCTTCGCTTCTGATTTTCAGATAAAAGTTGAAGTTTTACACAATTTTGAATTCAATTTGACACAAGTGTTGAAATAAAACAGACGGACCTTTCATAAAGTGATAAATATTATTTGTAATTTGATCTATTTTTGGTGTGAAGTGAAGATAATTTGCAAAATTGAGAGCTTAGAAAAAGTGATAACTGTATTGATAACCACTTCTAATACTCATAACATATCTAGTATTAGTTATTAAAACCCATTTCTTTGATTCAACAAAATTGCTTATTTGGTAGAACTGGAAGATGCCGTCAGGAACTGTTGATATCAACGATTCTTTGGTGTCGGAATTGAGGGGTCGATTCCTATGTCAGTACAGCACAAATCATGAAATGTTTGACGAACAGGACATAAACGACATTCGAAACAATGATCTCATTCTTCGCCGATATCTGGAGAGCAAGAATGGGAACGTTGAAGAAGCACTTAAAATGATAGCCAGTGCTATGAAATGGCGCAAACAGATCGGAGTGAATAAATTGGAT
Organism: Euzetes globulus; assembly: GCA_034695525.1. NCBI lineage: Eukaryota > Metazoa > Arthropoda > Arachnida > Sarcoptiformes > Euzetidae > Euzetes > Euzetes globulus. Next base: position 10,229 of record JAQIWP010002121.1, read on the forward strand.
GAAAGTTCATTTCCTCGCGAGTACTTCCAAATTGGAGGTATCTTTACATATGGTCAGGACCTGAACGGCGCTCAAACCATTATTCTTAGAGTGAAAGCCAACAAAAAGATCGGCGAATGGACTGAAATATTGAAAAAATTCATTGTTTTTCTTATCGAAAAAGAAAACATCAGATTCGAGAAGAATGAGAACAAAGGGGTTTGCATTGTCTTCGACTGCAACGGCGCCGGCATTACTAACGTCGACATCGATCTGCTCTCGTTTATTGTTCAAACACTGAGAGACTACTATCCTTTACTCTTACAATCGGTAGTTGTCAACGAACTGCCCTGGGTGCTGCAATATGTGTTCAAATTAGTGCAGACATGGCTGCCCAAAGAGCACCAGAAAATGCTTCATCTAGTAAATAAGAAAGACATCAACCAATATATCGCCGAATCAGAACTACCAGATTTTATGGATGGCACTAATCAGATCCCATACAAAGTTTGTCCTAAAAATGCGCCGTCAGCCCAAGAATTGGCTGTTCAGCTGGGTATCAGACAAAAAGAAGTGGACAGACTTCTCAACCATTTGGAGCCATACCTTAAAGGCAATTGATTTTGTAGTCCTTTTTTATTTAATTATTTTTAATACTAATTTGTTTTTATATTCCTATATTTATTCTTATTATCCATTAACTGTTTATATGTATTCCAGTTTTCAAATTTGATTAAAATTCAGGAATTATGTATAAAAATAAAGTTTTAATGTTTACAAATTTATATTTCAATTGCCTTCTATTTAAATATCTCGGAATATATTATTATTTAATATGTTTGGTCTATTACCATAAACTGAACAAATTCTTATTAAAATTGTTTAATAGATATAAATTAGCTTTAATAAATTGGAACCTAATCATTAGATATTCCCAAATAGAGGGCTCTATTTATCATTTATCTAGAAATAAATAAAATATTCATTTATTTAAATTACATAATTTAGATTTGAGAAATTGTGTGAGGAGATAATTTTTAAAATGAAAGATGAAACTGACAATTTTATAAGTTTGCACAACTTGTTTTTGATCTTTAACTGCGATATTAGTTTTTATGAACAAATTAATTTCCTGTGAAGCCTTAACCAACAGCAGAGGTCATCAAAGGGGGCAACCTACCTAGACAGATAATTTTGAGATTAGGCCCCCTAGCGGGAAATACTTGGGAAATTATAGGGAATGGCGGCTAAAATTCAGACATTTTAGCAAATGGCGGACCAAAAATCCGCAATTTTGTTTTTTAATTTGAAAGAATTAAGCATTCAAACTTGCAAAATAGCCTAAATAAGCTAATTTACACTTAAAATCGCGGGAATAAGCTTATTTTAGAACAAAACGGCCGCTAATGGCCGTTTTTGGTCGATTTTGGCTTTCGGAATTTGGCGGAAGTTGTAAAGGTCCAAGACCTCAGGGGAGGGTATAAGCGATTTTTGCTTATAAGCAATTGTTTATAAGCAACATCTTTATCATTACAGCCCCATAGGATCTACCGGTGCTTCCAAATTGACAAAATTATATCCGATATTGTCTATAATCGGAGTTTTTATATCCGGTTTATTCTGTACTTGTGAATTTTGTATCAAAAATAAATTTCAATTGACAAATTTAATGAAAGAATAATTTCGTTTCACACATTTATAGCGATGTATCTCGTACAATTGTATAAAAATAAATAATAATCACTTACAGCTAAGCTCAATTAGTTTTCGCTTGTGCTCAATTATAATTCGCTGAACTAATGCTATGCTCAATAGACATT
>JAQIWP010002122.1:0-12023 GCA_034695525.1 Euzetes globulus
GCCTTCACTGCAATACTTTCAAATCATAACTTTTATCCTCAACCATAACATTTAATAGTAAAGGTTACTCCAATGCCTTCCACTGCAGGGGTGTGTAGGGGGCATTTCCTGAAATTCTCTTCTAGCTTTGAAAATTGGCTCTAAAGGACACCCTAGCAGACTTGGGAAAAGAAAAATGTCCGCGGCGCGAAAGTCGGTGGCAATTTTTCGTAATGGTGGCCAAAAATGAACATTTTGTCCCTTATTTTAAGGAATTTGGCCTTGAAAATTTAATGATAACTTAATTGTAACGTTTTAAATTATCGGAATTAATCCCATTTAAGGAAAAAGTGGCGATCTTTTTGTCAGTAATTTCGAAAATATTCACCTGTTATAACTCTACGGTTGCGACCTTGCTCTATAATTGATATGCCTGGTCATTTAAAACACAAAGTGATTGAATTTTAAACATTTGTTCTTTAATTTACCAGAACTTATATATTTAGTTTACATTGCTTGCAACATGCAATATTTGCTATATTCGGTGACATCAGGCAATGTTTGGTTTTAATAAAACAATTCGGATTATTATTTGTTTGTGAAATCAACTGTGTATTATAAACTCTCCCTCCCTCTCTCCCTCCCTACCTTACCCTTCTCAGTCGTTGAAGGCTTGAGCATAAGACAACTGAAGCAGAGCTAAAATTTTTCATACATTTGTTCGGAAATGACCCCTCTTTTACCGTCCACTCTCTGAATGGCTTTAAGACAGGACTCATTTTAGTTCTAATTAATAAGTGCCCAACTTTAGGGGCAAATTTCTTGTTTAAGACAAATAAATGCCCTGTCCCCCTTGTCCCTAAACTTTGAAATCTGATACAAACCATCCTCGAAATAACGGAATCAGTTGTGCAGCAATTTTTTGTCCGTTAAATCGAGTTTCCGTTAAAAAGTGGTCCTTATTTCGAGGATGGATTGTATAAGGGTAGATCACGTGTTTGGCTCCCAATTCTAGTCACTGATAATAACCAAATGCAGAGAATACTAATAATTGTGTAAAAAATGTACATAATGAAAGGGATAATTTTAGAATAAAACCGTAGAATTGGCTAGTTCAAGTTTATTGTTATTCAGATTGAGCTATTGTTTAAAAATGTTGCCAACAGCTTGGTCACTTCATTTAGGTTCATTGCCTGGAATTGGATTCTATGCATTGGCTGTAATTGTTTGGATTTGTGGTCAAAATATGAGATAATTGTCATACGATTTTCTTTTCTTGCATTGGCGAACATTATGTACCACTCTATTTGATCATGGGACAAAAATAATCAGTTCATTTTTAATCCATTTAGAAAGAAAATAGTGAACATTTGACGCATTACTAGAATTGTCTCAAATAACAAACAATCATAAATTCTTAGGAATATTACCTTTAAAATTGGCATTTGGCATCTTGCTTCTCTTTGAAGGGGTGCTCAACTTAAGAGCTTGCTGATATTTAGGGTAGGATTGAGTAGTTGGTAAACAAACTTGATAAATATGGCCGGATAGATTGGATCTGTGCAATAAATGAATGTTTGTGTTTCGATAAATGGCAGGAATAACTTGAGTTTCCGATTTGTGTCCGGGTCTCTATTGTTTGGGTCGTTGTGTAGTTGAATGCCTTTGGGAGTCATTTGCAGAACACATTTGTTGCGTTCATAACTGCCTATGGAAAGGCACCGTTAATAATGGGGCAGTTCTGCGAACTCATCCAATAGTTTTGCTTCTTTTCGAGCATTTGAACAGGTAGCATCCAGGAAAACAATCCTTTCGCCTAATTTGTGGGCCTTGTTTTCAAAGTCCTTAACCAAACTTTTCTTGAGCTCAACTTTTTCCTTGATAAAAGTTTCAGCTTGCTTTGATATGAGTTGATTGGCATCTTGGCACATCTGTTTCCACTCCAGGCTCTGGCGGTGAAACCTTTCGATTTTCTGTTTTGAACTTAAGATCTGTTCGTTTATATCTGCGTTTGTATTATTCGAATCTTGGAATAAGTGTTTCCACTCAAGGCTTTCCTTTTTGTACTTCTCGACCGTCTTTTCTAAGTTCAAAATCTGTTCATTTGTTTGATTGAAAACCTTTTTCGACTTTTCCAGTTTGACTTTCAATTTGTTCTTGCTCTCCTGGAGCTGTTCCACTTCTTTGGTCAGGCGCTCATTGGATGAGCTACTTCTCAATTCCTCAAACATGATCTTGATCTGATCCCGCTCATTTTTCAGTAGTTCTACACAATTATGTGTCTCAGGATTACCGACTTTCAACTCACAGGTCGGGCAGAGGTTGAGCTCACATTGTTTGAGATGAGCGGACAGTAATCCTAACTTGGTAACTGTTGGACATCCTTTAGACTCGAATTCGCATTTAATCATCAGTTCATCGATGATATTATATGCCGTGAAGTTGCGCTTAAAAACAAATTGCCCGATAATGACCAGGTTGTCATTACTTAAATTGGTTCTCTTTCTTGTGAACTTGGCCCTACACTCAGGGCATTCCTTCCTTCCATGTACAACATACTCCTGAATACAGTCCTTGCAGAAGGAGTGGTTGCAACTGACAGGAGTGACGGCGTTATCAAAAATGGCTAAACATATACTGCACTCCAGGTTTTTGGCCACACTTTTAGGCAATTCAGTGAAACGACTCTCGTCATAACCAGGCATCTCTCACATCAAATCAGGACAAGTTAGAGCAGAAACTATTCAAACAGTCACTAATGAAAACTGATAAATGTTCTAGGTTTCAGACACTAGAACCTGATTTCTTTTAAACAATTTCTTCAGATAAGTTTATTTACGTTAAAAGATTAATGAGATATCAGAATAAAAAGTGATGAAAATACTGTCCTTAGTTTAAAGAGGCTGTGCCTCAACGCATGCGTCCACAAGATTGCCGATCAATGAATGGAAAGGTATTGATATTTATTGCAGTAAAACATATTTACAAAGAAATAATTGCAAATCGTGTCCCTATTCTGTCCGAAGAAGAAGAGATATCGTAGAATACGTTTATCACTTAACTGTTCTTATCTGATATCTTAAGCCTTTGGACACCTGACCCTTACTGACCCTTAACATAAATGTTTGTAAGTATTTAATGCCAACTTTCGGCCAGAATAGGGATATGATTTTAAAAACACACTTTAATTGATTAAGTACGGGTACAAAAAAAATTGACCAGGTTGACCGTCAGAATTCTATTTATTGAAGCGATTATAACGACAAATCTTTATAATTAATTTTCAAATACATAGCAACCGACTGTTTGAGGACAAAATCCCCGAAATCATCTTTTAAGACAGGTCTTTATAGTTCGGGAAAAGGGTATTTCAATTTGCATTGATGTTAACTATCATCTTCAAGTTAAACCTGGTTCATTAAACTCAGTACTGAGTTTAATTTTGACCCTGATTGGCTGTTAGGCGCTTGAGTCCTTGCTGGTTCCTGGTTTAGCCAGGTCACAAGAAGAGCAAATGTTTTGTTTCTTAAGCCTGAGATTCTGTTTAACCAGGTTCTCATTTTCTGCAAGCGATTGATTCCTCTGGTGTTTGAGAATTTGTACTTGCTTAAAAAGTTTCTCATTTGTTTCGTGCAATTCAATGGATAAGTCGAGTACTTCAGTAAACTTTGTTCTCAAAACATTCCTGTCTTCCCTCAACAGTTCCACACAATTATGTGTCACAGGATTACCGACACTGTGCTCACAGGTCTGGCATATCTTGTGTTCACACTCTTTGAGATGAGCCGACAGTTCTTCCAAAGCAGTCACTGTTTGACATCCATTGGACTCGAAGTCGCACTTAATCTTCAGTTTATTAATCATTGTATTGATGTTTGAATTGAGTTTTAAGACGAATTGCTCGATAATGACCGGGTTATCATTTCCATTGGCTCTCTTCCGCGTGAAGTTAGCCTTACATTTGGGGCACTCCTTCTTCCCGAGTCTAATGTACTCTTGAAGACAATCCTTGCAAAAGGTGTGGTCGCAGTCAGCGGTCACTGCGTTGTTAAATACGGCCAAACATATACCGCACTGGAAATTATCGGACAAACTTCCGGGTAAATCAATGAAACGACTCTTCTCATAGCCTGGCATCTTTTAGCCTTGACCAGACCAAATTAAATTTAAATGTATCAACTTATACTGGTCAAAGGTTCAAGTAACAAAATGTTTAGTGACTTTGGTTTTGATAAGTAGCCTTATTCAAATTTACCAACCAGGTTATTTAAATAATAAAACATGATGAAACTACTAACGAAAATAACACAACCATGTTTTTCCAAAGGACTGGTTGTCATGACTACGTTTTACGCCATTATTTTGTCATTTGCTCAGTGCTGACCCCTTTAGACACACCTGTAAGAGTTGAGAATTAACCAGGTGAATAGAATTCTAGAATTCGATTAAGTTAGGTAAATAGAAATAGTATTTTATTATATGCCAGGGTAAATTCTAACTCTTTCCTTAAGGCAATATCACTTGAATATAATCTCAAACTGCAATTCCTGAAGAGTGTTCAGAATCAACAACAAACTTTGGCAAAACAAACTTTGATTAATTGCATGGATCATCTAGCTTTTCAACTTTAGAAAGATCAATTTAGGAATTTGCCAAACTTTGGGCAAAGTCAAGAGGAGGGGTATTTCAGTCATCGACACAAACACTGAAGGATCGGACAATTAATTCGGTTATTAAAACATTTTTATTAATGTCTTCAAGAATACAAATACTGACCGAAAATATTTTTAAAAATAAACGAATTGAAAGTTTTTAAAATTTTCTAAATTTAATGCAATGTTTTCTAAGTTGTAATTAAAGCGATAATAAGTTTATTATAAAGAGTTATAATTGTCTGAAAATCTAAGAATAAATAGATGTGAGGATCAAATATCTAAGAAGTTATCCAGAATTTCAAATAAACTTACTCAAATATATATTTGCTTTGAAATGAAATGGTTCATCATATTCTATTATCGTTTAAAATACAATATGATCTCTGGCAACAATAATTATCACGAACTGCTCTAAATGGTCTTGGTTGCTTCGCCTGATTCTTCAGTTCATTATTGTCCATTATTTTCAATTAGAGCTGAGCAGAAACTAATTGAGGACAATAATGAAAGGAAGTCACAGTTCCCAGTTGAATAAATCAAATATAGACCTGGCTGAATTAATTATTGAAATGGTTAGTGAACTGAAAACAAGATTGGGATAAATTACAAATTAAGCTATCAAGAACAAGTGAAGATTTCCCTAGAGAAATTGTATTGCTGAAGAATGATTGGCAGAAAAGATCTTGCTGATTAGAAAGATTTATTCGATCTTTAAGCCTGTTGGCGAATAGTTGTCCTGCCATCTGTTGGTCGAACAGGTGATTCACTCTTTGTCTGTCTCTGCCTTGGATGTACCCAAGGTCTCAAACTGTGATTGCAAGGACTAATTTAAGTGTAAGCCCATTAATCAATTTTTTAAAAATGTTCTCGTAAATTTTTAGTCATTTGATTAATTAGAATTTTCTAATTAATAATTTCCATTGCTTATTAATAAACATGAACACCCTGATCAGTTCTGTATAAAATTGAAAGTTTTGCCAATACTTGAATCTTTCATCAATAATTATCCTACTGACGAACTTTTTTCAACCTTGATAGTTTATTACGATATATGTGACAGCTTACAAGTAATCTATACTTAAGCGCATTAGCAATGCTTTTTGTAGGAGTAATAGAGAAGAATAAATAGCCCATACCTGGAGCCTAACTCTTTGGCTCAGTTTAGGCAAAGTCTATCGAAAGGACCGATCGATCGATGCTTTGGATGAGTTGAGGCGCAACGAGTGGAAAACCAACAGATATAGTCTGGTGAGGAACAGCCACTCTCTCACAGCTGAGCTCAGCACTTCCTCTGTGACGTCGCTCCAGTCAACTGGAAAACTCTTTCCGCCAATTTGTGGTCGGAATCCGCTTTCATCGTCTTAAAGGGAAGACCCGAAGACCGGCTTAAAAAGTGAGTCTTTTTTCAGACAATCGCCAAATAATTGTGTTTTACTCCAAAAGTATTCATCTTTTTTTTTTGCTCTTTTTTTGGCCTTTTATTGGCATTTATTCGAAGCCGAAAAATAATTCGATTTTAATGAACGCCTGAAACGAAATGTAAATAAAGGTTAAAATTAGACCAAATTCTGTTCAAATGTTCAGCAAATGAGAGACGAAAGGCGTGTCTTAACTGACTCTCACTTTCAGTCGTTTTCGTCGCGTCTCTCAGTCTCTCTCTTCAACTCTTCGAATGACAGCCGAAGACAAACCACTCGCGCCTCAAATCGTAAGTCCAGTTCTTTTGCCGCATTTGTCCCGCTTTTACCGCATCTATTGATTTTCCCAATCGTTTTCCCCATTTTTCCAAATCTTTTGGCAATTTTCCCGTTTTATGTGATTTGCTCTAAAAAGTGAACATTTTTTACGCATTTTTTTAATCCGAAAGTCATATTATTTTTGATTAATTCGACGAAAAACTGGTTTTCATTTGAAAAACTCGTTTAAACTCGTCTTTAATTAGAGAATTTTTGTCACTCAATAAAAGCTTTTACGACTCTCTCGCTCTCAATATAACTCTTCCCCCACAACTCCCCTCAGGCGCGCGACGACTACAAGGACCTGGAGCGTCTGCAGCGTGAGTACGCCCTCCACTCGCGACTCTGTCTTCTGCGCGCTCTGCTCGCCGTTCAGATCATTTACGGCGTCGTCTTTCTTGTCGTTGATTTTGTCATTCCTGTTGTCGTTTGTGTCGTTCTTCTGGTTGTCTGTATCGCGACCTCTGCTTTTCTTCCTCAACGGCTGAGCGCTCTTCACAGTGCGCTGGGAATTCTGGCCTTCGCAGTATGTGCTGTTCAGGTGTTCCTCTGCGGTTCTGGTCTTCTGTCGGGACTGTTCGCTGTGCTGTTGGCGCCGACAATGCTGTGTCTGTCAATTCGCGCCACTCTTTTACTTCAATTGACGGCAATCGTGACATCACTGGTCGTCTGTAGTCTGGAATTCAGGCGCGTCGAGACTCTTGTGGCGCAAGTGATTATTGTAGTGCTGTTCACCGCAACGGGTCTCTATCAGCGCCGGATCTTCGAGGAAGAGCGTGAGAAAACCTTTTCCGGCGCTCAACAGCTAATTGACGACAGAATCCGTTTGGAGTTCGAACGGGAACAACAGGCAAGACTGAGCTCAAGACAATGCCTATAGTCATGTCAGTCTAACTCTGACAGTTTAGGAACAGTTGCTGCTGAGCGTCATCCCGGCCTACATCGCCGCCGAAGTTCGCCGCAGAATTTTAATGAAGACAACGGATTCGCTGAAGACTGAGGAGAAGTCGAAGCAACGCTTCCACGAACTGTACGTCCAGAGACACAACAACGTGAGGTAAGTGGCAGTTCCCTAACGGCATTCTTCTCACTCTATTTAGTCTCCTTTACGCGGATATCGTGAACTTCACTCCACTTTCGGAACAACTGTCGGCTCAAGAGTTGGTCCGAACCCTCAATGACTTATTCGGAAGATTCGATGAGTTGGCGCAGGAGAACCATTGCATGCGGATAAAGATCCTTGGTGACTGTTACTATTGCGTGTCGGGACTGCCCGTCTCGCGGCCCAACCACGCCATCAATTGTGTCCGAATGGGACTTCTGATGATCGAGGCAATCAAGAAGGTCAGACAGTGCACGGGCGTCAACGTCGACATGAGGATCGGTGTCCACTCGGGAAACGTCTTGTGCGGAGTCATCGGTCTTCGCAAATGGCAGTACGACGTCTGGTCAGATGACGTCACTCTGGCCAACCACATGGAGTCTGGCGGCGTTCCTGGGTGAGCAAGGTGCTTCTTTGAGCTGACACTGTAAACTCTACCTTGCGCATCTCTTAGTACTGCGCAAAGTGCTCTCAACATCTGCTCTCAGTTTTTCTGAGGAAACTGCCACCTTTTCCCCCTTGCGCATCTCTCAATGATCTCTTCCTGAGAGATTAACAGAGACGCGCAAGGTGAACATTCATGAGATTCTCTGAGTATATAAATTGCTGAGAGGGTCTCCCCCTTGCTCATCTCTCATTATTGATTGAAAGCAGAGCTCAAAAGCTATAAAAAGCGTTTATTTCAGTCGAGTTCACATCACTGCAGACACTCTTCACTTATTAGACAATAAATTCCGTGTAGAGGAGGGTAACGGCCAATCACGTGATGCCTACCTCTTGGAACACAAAATCCAGACTTATCTGATCATCGCGCCCACTGTCCAGCGCAAGCAAAGTGTCTGCGTTCTGAAGAAGTCCAACAAATGGACGGAATGTGGGTTCGGGTCTGACAAACCATTTGCGAATGTCTCAGATGCTGTGATCGCCCGGAACGTGACTCAAACGGTCAGCGCTGTTGTTATGACAACTAATCAATAACTCTTTCTTTCAGTCGATAGCTTTGATTGAAGCGAATCTGTTGTCGTCGGCCTTCGATTGTCACCATGAGATCCATCCCTTGTGTCTGAACTTCCGGAAAACCAGTCGTGAGACACACTTCCAAGTCAAACGACTGCAACAGTTCTCGCTGGCGGTCAATGTCGTGTCTCTAGTCTTCCTGGCACTGGCCTCTTTGCAACTGCTGTTAGCGCCCACGTGAGTCTCAAACTACTCTTCTTCTTTCTCTGACCTCTGGTTTCCATAGCAACTGGACGTCGCTCTGTCTGCTCTCTTCGACGACTCTTCTGCTGCTGAGTGTGGCAGTGTTGGCCAACATCCAGTGGTCGTCCTCTCCCGCACCGGGCTGTCTGTCGCCGAAAGTGTTGCGGATCGGCTGCACGATAAGCGCTGGTCTGTTTGTGCTGTCGGAGAATGTCCTGTCTCTATGGCTGGTGGACTGTTCTGAGAGTCTTCTTCTCCTTCAAAACGGCACTTCAGTGGACTTTTGCGAACAGCAGTTGACTCTCTTCTGGAGTGTCTCTCCGCTCGTCATTTTGGCCCTCATTTCGGTCTTATTTTTTGTCGGCTTTTGCTTCAAAAGCTTTTTATTCGCCTTTTATTTGTTTCTGGTTTTCATAACTGACGTCACAATTGGTGCCAAACTTTATCTCTTTTGCATTCAAAGCGCGTTTTGCCTTCACTTCAGAGACAGATATTTGGAGCGGATCTCCAGATCCCACTTCTTATGGAAAGATAAGCTGAAAGTCGAACAGAATGACGTCGAAGTCATGGGTGGAATTAACAAGATTCTTCTCGAGAACATTCTGCCCGAACATGTTGCCCAACACTTCCTGAGCGGACGCCTGAGCGACACCCTCTACCATGAGAGGTGAGTGCAGTCGTCATGAACTCTGATCTTTTATGACCTCTTCTTTTCAGATACTCTTCAGTCGCAGTTATGTTCGCTTCGATTCCCAATTATAAGGAGTTTTACGACGAGAATGACGTCAATAAACAGGTGAACCCAATGGCAAAGGGAGTGCCCCCTCTGACCCTCTCTTCCAGGGATTGGAATGTTTACGACTTTTGAATGAAATAATCTGCGATTTCGACAAACTTCTCCTCAAACCCAAGTTCTCGTGCGTTGAGAAGATCAAGACTATCGGCTCCACATATATGGCAGCGGCCGGTCTGCAACCTGGTCACTCTGACGGTCAGTCGGAGCGCCGCGAAGACCATTCAGTGATGGCTCTGGTGGAACTGGCCTTTGCACTGAACAACACTTTGCAACAAATAAATAGAGAGTCGTTCCAGAGGTTTCGTCTAAGAGTTGGACTGAACTCCGGTCCCGTCATTGCAGGCGTTGTCGGCGCTCATAAGCCTCAGTACGACATTTGGGGCAACACAGTGAACGTTGCCTCGCGAATGGACAGTACCGGACAGATGGGACGCATTCACGTGACTGAGGACACGGCCAAAGTGCTGATGAGGAACGGCTACGAGTGTGAGTCGCGCGGTCGCATCTACGTAAAGGGCAAGGGCGAACTGGACACTTACTTCGTGGGCAACCCTCTAAAGGCCTGATTTTATTAACTGTTAAGTTTTGATAAAATATTCTAATAAAAATTAAGGTTGCACATTTACTAGTTTGACATTTATTCTATAATTTACAAAATTGCCTCGATATGTTGAAAAGCAAAGAGTATTAATCGGAAACAATTTTCTGATTGATTTGATGATTCCTTAACAAAATATGCAGGAAAAACAACAAAATCGAACAGATTTTGATGAAGTTGGCATGTTAACCTTGAGACTTCAATCAGCAACATTAAAATCAATAGTTGATCTTTTTGAAAATTCTTTACACAGGGATTTATTTTACTCATTTTTATTCACTTAAATTTATTAACTAGAATCAATTTTAATATTTGTTTGCATAAATCTTTAAAAATAGACTAGGTTAGTCATTTTGTCAAGCAAATTGTTGTTATTTAGATGACATTTCTGATTTGGTGATACAACCACTCTTAACAAAAACAGTTTATTGCTTTGCCTGGACCTCCAGGGCCATTCTTTAATGGGCCATTACTAATGGCTTTTAGACATTATTGTGAATCTCTTGGATTTGTCATAATTTTTGTGTAACAAATAAACTAAATTTTATGTGATTTTTCGAAAGTTAAATAGTATTTGAATTCAAACATTTGGTGAGCCTTTCGTACGGCTGTTATTCCCTATAAAATATAAAAGTGCCATTAAGTCGGCAATAGTCTGATGGCAAGAATACTGACTAACTTCTAAGTTCATATTCGAAATAATCGTTGTGTTCCCATAAATAACATTTGTCGCTCTGAATCAAATGGGTCAATAATTTTTAACATGGCAATTTTATAAACAAAGTTATATGTATCATTATCCTCTTTATGCTTTAACTCTGTAGTCAATTTGTTTTCAGAAAGTTTCAATTGTTTTGTTTTATTGTCTCAATTCTTTAAACTTCTCGTATTGATTGCTTACTTGTGTTTTACCCAGTTACTAATGGCTTTATTCTTTTGGCAATCTTTTGTATTGGTCAAACATTGTCTTAATCTGATTCTTGTCGTTCTTCAATGGATTCGAGACAATTACAATGTGTATCAAATGATTGGCAAACTTCATATCACAGTTAAAACAAAAGCTGTGTTCACATTGTTTGAGATACACTTATTTCACGCATATTCCAGAAATCTAATTATTATTTGCCAACGGACTTGGTCAGTTCTTTTAAGCTGTGCTAGATCTGGAGCTCCTAACAATTTTGCTCAAAGAGTGTTTAACTCTAATGCATACAAATAGAGAGCCGTCAGTGCTATAAGTGTTTGCCGTCCACTCCCAGACTTATGTTCACTGAAACGTAAATACCTTTTTTCGGGATTAATAAATTGCCAGATAATAATTAGATCTATGTAATATGCTCTTGGTATGAATTAGATTGCTCAAGATGCAGGCAAGCACCTCGTTCCTCAGGTCTGTATAATTTCTCATTACAGAATTTCACGCCTGGCCAGATATCGCTGCACCGGCAGCTCCTATTAGTTTTTAATGTTAAATGAACCTCTCATGGCTTTTCCGAAGTCTGATAGGGTGTCCCTTAGAGCCAATTTTCAAACCTAGAAGAGAATTTCAAGAAATGCCCCCTACACACCCCTGCAGTGGAGGGCATTGGAGTAACCTTTACTATTAAATGTTATGGTTGAGGATAAAAGTTATGATTTGAAAGTATTGCAGTGAAGGCTAATAACTGAAAATCACTTAATATATTTCAGTTGTTACTTTTCACTGCAATACTCTATAGCCTCCACTCCAATATTTTAACATGGCAACATTTACCTTCGACTTTGCATTGATTGCATGTCTCTTCACTCAATGCTTTCTTATTTCGTCAGTTTTTAATCATTTTGTAAACAAAGATATTTTGTAAAACACATAACAGACACTTTTTTCATTTCAGTTTATCTTTGATTGATTAAAGTTAGACTCAATTTTAACAAATGCCAGGCTATGACCAGAGTCGATTCATTGATTTAAATGACA
>JAQIWP010002123.1:0-12023 GCA_034695525.1 Euzetes globulus
TGTACTATTTATTTGAAGCATAATCTGGAGTCAAATAATATAACTTGGAGAAAATTCTTTCAAACAGTCTTTTCTTGCATTATTAGTAATAATCAATCCTTAAGTACTGTATATAGAAATATTGGTAAACCTGACTGTAAATGAGACTATAATACAATTTTATAGGACAATAAACTAGGAAGCAAATAGTTACTATGCTGGACTAGTTCTAGAATTGTATAGGGAAATAAGATTTTAAATAGAATAACATTGCAGGTTATTAAACTATTTAAATTGAACACTAAGCTAGGTGAATAATTATTTTAAATGATATTAATTCATTATTTAGACAAAGGATAGAGTACTTTTGAGAGTTTAAGTTCCACCTATTTCCAATGTATCTTGGTTAACGGCATCAACGCTAAAAATGTTCATATTTAGTTTTACATCTAGACATTCAAATCGTATAATTATTATGGAAATATGCCGTCCACCACACTTCATATTTTCTAACCCTTATTGAAATTTTGGATTGACTGTTGCAACGTATAGCATGATTTATGACAGTCTTACATTGCTTTACCATATCTAACTTTAACTTGTATGAAAGTCCCTCTTGTTATCCCACCTAATTTAGAGTCTATTTAGAGACGTTTGCTTCAATTGGTTGACCCCTTAAATGGCACTTAACTGCTTAACTCTTTGTTCGGAGTTGTCTCCGATAGAAAATTGATTAAACTTTACAAAAGTGAAAGGATTGCAGAAGAGTTGCAGAATTTGATCTCAAATAACTAGTTTATGAATAAACTGAAAATTGTTGCATTACTCGATCACAGACTCCGCCAATTAGGCATTTAATATAAGCATTGATATAATTGAATACAGAAATAGATTTAAAGCTCCAGAGATGAAAGCCGTCTATAGTATGACTTACCTAACATTTGTTGCGACTCCCAATTATTGTTAATTCTGTTCTCTGATTTTGTCAGAAAGACGTCGGGTTTCAAAGTTTTCAGTTTATTTTTTCTCAAATCGATTGTTATAAACCGAATGTCAGCCAAATATTTCAATAAACCGGATGGAAGTGAACTGATATTAGTGTTGGTCACTCTCAGAGTCAGGTCATATGTATTATAAAGTCCTTTAATTAGAAAAAATAATTTTCTTATAATATGAGTCAAAAACTAATCATTAAAATAAAGAATGCTCAGGGTAGCCACTTTAGAGGGAAAAGGCAGCTTACCAATTTGGCCATCATTTTTTAAAAATACATCTAAATTACGCCAATTGCTTTTAAAACAACTTGTTAAACTCAGTTCAAAACAATTTTTCATTAATTAAAAATAAAAATAAAAAAATTGCGGCAAAATGACAGCAATTATTAAAAATTGGCGGCTGGAAGGTTTTGTCTAATTATCTCCTTGCGCCTCGTGGAACTTTAAAGTAGTTGATTTTGAAACATTTATTTCTTATCTAAAAATTGACCACTAGTCAAATTTAAGAATCTTAAATTTAGATCATACAAAACTTCTTAGAAAATCTATGCATTTTTAAGACACATAAGTATTTAAATATAAATTTGGGAAAATTAATATAAAGATCTTGCAGCTATTTTCTAAATTTAAAGTAATTTAAATAAGTTGATTTGATGTAGTTGTTAGCATGATAAATCTACGTTCTTTAGACAAATAAAACAATCAAATCAATAGAGTGCATACCCAGGAAGGCGTCGGGCAGTATCTTAATCAGATTAGATCCGGTTATAATCAATTCTTTAAGTTTAGTACCAAAAGCCCATTGGATTTGATGTGAAAGCGTTGTCTCTTCGACTTCTATCAAAGCACTTCTTAATGAACTGGTTTTGGCTAATAAGTCGTGTAAACGGAATGAACGAACGTTCGGATATGTACTCGACTTTATCGACAGTAAATACCTTGAAATTAATCATTAATATTTAAGTTATCTTGGCATAATAATATCCATCATGAATATTCGCAACAAAAGTTATTAAAGGACTGAAATCTGGATGAGTCCAAACAAAATGAGTAACATTCTCCTATTGCAAACATATCCAAAAGACCCAGTATTGAATGCTCTAACCAATCTCTGTTTGACTTATGAAATTCATTACCATTGCTATGAAATAATATTGGTATTCCCTTTAGTTATCATTTAAATCTGGAGGCATTGGGAATAAAAGTGTATATCAAGGTTTTATTTATATACTCAAATCTTATATTCCTAAGGCGCTGTGTATTTCTTTTAAAAATGGTATTACAAATATCTTTAATATAATTTTGAAAATATTTTATGAGTTTTAATTGGAATGTATATTAATTTTTATTGTTTTCTAAATCAAATTAAAATAAATTATTTAGCATTTATTTTCATTAATGTTTTAGTGTAATCAACACTTTGGGAATTTATTATACATTATGTACATTATGTAGTTGACTTTTCAAAATGTAGAGTAGCCAATTTTACAGGATAGGGCAAACGGATGGATCCCTTTTATTGTACAGTATAAAATTAAATTGAACTCGAAATAAGTGTTTATTTTCCTTAGCACATCAAGAAGGCTTTTCCTTGGTAAGCACCTCTTCTTGGCAAGTATTGCAGAATATTCATATAATTTATAACTGTTTCTATTGCCTATTTTGAGAATAGCCTCCGGCCCCTAAAGAATGCAATTTATTCAATACCGAAATATTCTCTGAGTTTAATGGTTTCTATTAAAGCTTTTAGTCATTTGCAAGCAGGGGAATGCAAGGTGGATATCCCTCTAGGTGCGAGATTTGGTGACTTATCCCCCCTAGTTTTGAAAAAAATTATCCCATAAAAAGTAGAGAAACAGATTCCCCTCAAAAATGCAAATTTTAGTAATGGTGGCCAAAAAATCGGCCATTTTATTTTTTAATTTAAACAAATATGTTATTGTAACTTGAATAATAGTTAAATTGTGGCTTAGTTAAGCTAATTAATGCTTTAAATTACCGGAAATATGCGTATTTAAGAACGAATTGGCGGAAAATGGATGTCTCCGGTTACCATTTCCGTCCGCCATTTTTAAATATATCCCACTAGATTTTGATCTGAAAATGAGTCATTGCCCCTCGCTATATTCCTCTCTATGGTCATGGATGTTGCACACCCCTGTTTGTAAGTGCATTGAAGTTTTGCAACTTGCTTATTTGAATGTATACAATATAAGATCTTACCGGTGATTATGAAGAAGACGAGTATCGATGTATTGAAGATTAAGACCTCTTATGTCTAAGTGGCGTAAATTTTTGAGTTCTTCAAAACTAGAAGTGTCTAAAATGTCGATCGGATTGTATTGCAATAGAAGTGTCTGTAGTTTTGTCATATACTTCCAGAGATAACGGGGAACGTCTTGTAAGTGGTTTTGGGATAAGTCTAAAAATCTTAAATTTCTAGATTTAGAAAAGGTTTGCTGGTCTATCATCGATATGAAATTGTTTGATACTTCCAAATGAGTAAGGTACGGAAAATTGAGGACTGGCAGACTTGAAATGCTCACGTTATTCAGTTTCAAAGTATTCAAATACTTTGCTTCAAATAAAAGGCATTTATTGTCTATTTTTTTGATGGGATTATTGCTTAAATCGATTTGACGCAAACTTATGAATTTAGTGACTGAACGCACCGCTAACTCCGGCATCACATTATTGGTGAGCTTCAGTTCAATTAGGTTTTCGCATGACTTCACTCCAATCGGTATTGGATTCAAGTAATTATGCGATAAATCCAAATACTTTAGACTCGACTTCACTCCAAAACAGTTATTTTCCAAATTAGAGGGCTTTTCCATATTTGTGTTAATATTACTTAAATTATTATTAGATAAATACAATCTGGAGATAATTGTGCCGACAAATGGGTTTTCTGGTAAATTATTTAGCAAATTATGGCTCACATCTAAAACCCTTAAATTAGTCAACTTCTCAAATATAGAAATAAATTGAATCAAAGAACTGATTCGATTATCTCTAAGACTTAAAACTTGTAAATCCGAGACAAATGTTTGATTAGAATAGTTGGGCGGATCTCTAATTAAATTATTGCTCAGAATTAATATTTGAATTTGTGGACAACCGTGCAGTACAGATATGGGGAATGTTGTCAGTCTATTGTGGTTCATATGTAACGAATGCAGACTTTGGCACATCCTATCAATGAACGAAAGGGGAATGTCTTCTATTTGGTTGTGTGAAAGATCCAGCACACGTACGTTCAATGTTTGTTTAGATGGATGATCACCAGAGACTGATTTATTTTCATTGATATATATCTGTTCGGTTGGTTCGACAGCACAACCACTCAATTGCCAGATCTCATTGTGCGATACATTTATATAGAAAAATGCTTGCATTGGGTTTTGGCTGAAAGTCATATCTGAGGCGAAACTGTCCGCTGAGAAACATTTGAGTCGATTCTCGTCTAACAATATTGAAAGCGATGCAGAATTTTGACTCAAATTATAAAAGGCTTTTGTTTCGATTCGAGTTATGAAGTTCTTCGAAAGAATTATTGTCTTCAGTTTAGGCAGACTTTCAAATGCTTTGCTTTCAATTGTCTTGATTTGATTGAGATATAGTCCTATGTTTTCCAGATGTGCCAAATGTGCGAAAGTCTGTGACTTAACTATAGAGAGCCGATTGCGGCTCAAGATTACAGCAC
Source organism: Euzetes globulus (assembly GCA_034695525.1). Taxonomy (NCBI): domain Eukaryota; kingdom Metazoa; phylum Arthropoda; class Arachnida; order Sarcoptiformes; family Euzetidae; genus Euzetes; species Euzetes globulus. Next base: position 4,681 of record JAQIWP010002123.1, read on the forward strand.
TTATATTAAGATTTGCGTTAAACTCATTTTCGCCGATTTCGTTGATTTGATTGTTTTCGAGATCTAAATGTATTAAAGCTTTGAATGCTTTGAATGCCATCGAAGACGGACTATATTTCAGTTCATTGTAATCGAGTTGAAGCCATTTCACTGATTCTAGCGATTCGATGGCAACACTTTGAATAACGTGTCCAGCGTTCATATAATTGAGTGAATCGCTCAGATCTAATAATTCCAGTGCTCGTAAAGGGATCAATAGATTAGGACTGACCTCCAAAATATTATTGCCTGCGAGACGTAATTCGCGTAAATTCTTTGCGTATCTGAAAGCATCTCTCGAGATATATTTGATGCCATTTTTCGACAAACTTAATGAAAGCAACGTTTGGCTCCATTCCCCCAAATCGTTGTCATCAACTCTGGAAATTGAATTACCATAAAGACTGAATCGGATCAATGTCTTTGTTGATTGGAGAGCATCGCTAGGAATCTTCAGTAATAGGTTTCGCGATAAGTCCAACACTTGAAGACTATGACCGCAATTAGAAAACGAGTTTTGGTCGATATGTTTGATGCGATTATTCTTCAGAAGAATTTGAGTGACATTTCGCAGAGTTTTTATAGCGTTTGGATACGTATCGATCAGATTATAATTGAGATCTAACGCCTTGAGCTCATCTCTGATCGGACCATCAAATGCCTGCTCCGATATGAATGACGAAGTGATGCGATTATTAGATAGGGATAAGCGCTCACAGGAAATGTGTCCGAACACAGAACTGGGAAGAGATTGAATAAAATTGAAGTCTAAATGCAAATCCTTTATTCTGAGTGAGATGTGCGAAGTGTTTGCATTACTGGTGAAGTCATACTTTAAAGCGTTAGGGATGTGTTCGCTGTCACTGTGCTCTTGTTTAAGAGGATTATATGGGTTTTGGTTTTCTAGTTCTCCACTCGAAGTAAAAACATTACTAGAAATGGAAGAAATTATATTATGACTCAGATCTAAGAGTTGCAAGTTTAGAGTGGAAAACTTCAAGTTTGGCAAATGTCTAATCAAATTGCCTCTCAATTGTACGATCCGTAGGTTCTCCAGATTTGCGATCGACTCAAATGGTACTTCTTGTAGAAGACAGTTAGACAGAGATAATGTCGTCAGACTGGATGGGAATGGAGTGCCTTCGACTTTGGTAATCATATTGTCATCTAAATCGAGGAATTCCAGGCTCGGGAGGCCTTGGAAAGTGTGATCATGAACTACAGATAACGAATTGTCACTTAATAGTAAACTTCTCAAAGAAGTTATATCCTTTAAATCCCTTGATTTCAGTTCTTCGATCTTATTTCCTCTCAAACTAAGCCATTGGAGTCCATGTAAATGGACTAAAGCAGAAGTGGGGAACTCTCGCAGCTCACTATTCGACAGTTCCAATGTAGTCAGTGTTTGCACAACACCTGAGTGACCAAATGCTGAAGACTCGACTGATGAAAGTCTACTTCTGGAAAGAGTCAAACTGGAAAGCCATTTAATATCTTTAAAGTCCATGTTGTCGATGACAGCTATATCACGCGCTCCTATTATTCTGATCCGATAATAGTGTTGGTTCGGCAACTCATTCAGTCTGACATTCACTCCAATACAAGTAATTTCAGACAATTGTCGCGTATAATTGGAACAAATGCACAGTTTATTGAACTGACAAACATTTTGTTTGCATGAAATCAGTCCAATATTTGTCATCCAATAAATTGAAATACCAATTAATATGGCCAATATTTTCACCAAGTACATTCTCTAAAAGAATCAATTATAACATTCATGTAATTTTCAAAAATACAATTAAATTAAATAGAAAACAAGTTTGGGGCTAATCTATGAGCACTACATTTATAGGATACGGAGGGCGGGCGGCTGGTCAGTGACCTATCATATATGCTAAATACTTCATAAATATACAGTGTAGTACAAAATAATACTTTGAATAATAGAAGCTTTACCTCCGATTCTACAGTTTATTTGGTAGAAAATTTTGTGGCCAACCCAATTTCAGCCTCATGTTCACCATTCCCTCAGTTCTTGCTAGCTATTGATTTTGAATTAAATAAATGCTATTATTTAGAATTCTTGTATTTTGAATTGCTTCGGATAAGTCAATTTTCATGAAATATAATAAAAAATGAGAATTTTATTGACAATTATTTTAAGTTATTTTTTATTTCATTTTTGCTACGATTGTAAGCATTAATAATATGAAAACAGTTTTCAATATAACAAAGTCTATCCAAAGAATCCAATTATTTGGATTTAGTTCATTGATTTTCACCAACAATTGAACGAAAACTGTTAGTCAACAGCTGTTCTCTGATTTGACACAAAATCATTGCGAAAGAAAACGTTTACTCCAATGATTTATAGCAGATTACAATAATATTTGACTCAAACACCATATTTGTAATACTCAACTGTTTTTAGCTATCAGTTTCTGATCTCAAGCCATCATATGTTACGAGTATTCAAAGTAAGCTCTCATTTAATAATGAAATGCTATTTGGTCAAGGGTAATAGCCAAGGCTAAACTTTTAGGACAGAAAGTGTTTGTTTATGTCTAGAGTTTAAAAATTTTAAATAAGAAGATTTTATATGAAGGCAGACATTTTTCATTTAAACTTAATTTAACCATTTTAATAATGAATAGGACTGTATATAAAATGTTTACAACAATTTAATCGAAAATGACCTTATTCAAATCAATTAAAAATAAAGATAACAGAAAAGATCAAGATGTGATCAAGATGGCTTACCCTAATCTAGAAAATTTATCTTTGACTCCACCTTGTATTCTATGAGCTCAGCTATCATTTCTATTTGGATAACTTAATAAATCTTTTTTTTTATTGTTTTGTATTCTTGAATTTTCTTCTAATATATCAGAATAATAACCCAAGAATTCAATTTAAAGTTGTTCAATTTGCACTTCACATTTAGAACACAGAATCAAGATGATGTGAATTTTATTTGTGCTTTACATTGAAGAGACATTTGGCTAAAATCGTATAAATAATTCAGAACTTGATAATGAAATTGTGATTTATGCAAACTGCAAATTGTATTCCAACCAAACATCTTATTTGAAATTTTAATGAGAATTATTTTTGAAAATTTATGAGAATATTTGACTTTTTTTTGCATTTTTTACTGAAAGACAAGAACGAAAAAATTTCAATTTTCTCTTTTGATTTATTAATTACAAATATGAACAAGATACACTTTATCTTTCATCTACGTTAAATAATTACTAAGTATTAAACAAATTGAAGTTGAATAATAATAAATTGAATAATATTGAGCTTTAATAAGTCATCTTGATGATGATGACATTTATAATGATGTATAAAATGGCTTGTTGTGATCTCAAATAAAAGTGGTGTTATAGTTGAAACTAATTTGTTCAAATTGTAATATTAATTGCAAATATATCTCATATTTAGTTGTTTTTTAGTATTTATTAATCTGATGTTAGGGGTACTGCCGATGAAATTGATATACTCGTCCAGGTTATATTTAGAGTTCTTGGATTTCACTCATAAATATATTTATAAGAAAGAGAACATGAATTCAATTTATAAAATTATGTAAATTATGTTCAAAATTATATGCCTTCAAAGTTTGTTTCTTTTAATGCTCAGAAAAAAAGTTTTCTCTGAAAGACTGAAAATTTTTGAAAATTGAAATTTTATGATCAGATTATCCATTCATCGAATAAAAAGGTATTCATAAAAAATACATTAAAAGTCTACTTTTGATAAAAGCTTTAGAATAATTTAAATGAAAATGTTGAGCCGGTGCTTTATAAAAGGGTTTACCTAAGTTTTGATCAGTCAGGTTTTGATTAGTTTTGTGAGGGCCAGAACGAGGCGACACATTTTTAGGAATTTTGAAACTTCGTGGATACCTCTCCTGGAAGATCATAAAAATCTGAAAAATACCCCCATTTCCGCCTTCGAATTATTGTGGGTTTACCTCTCTTTTAAAATTTGACTACCCTTAGCACTTCTAATGTTGAGTGTAGAATATGTCTGATTCAACCTTAGAATTTTCACTTCAAAATGACTAAATTATAGGTTAGACTCAATTGGAATGACATCTGGGAATTGATGTCACGTTAAAGATAAGTACAACCATTGGAGACTTCGGTGGCACTGGAGACACATCACTCTTAATGCGTGACTCAAAGAAACAAATGCGTGATTAGTTTCGACAATATCGCCAAAAGAGACTGAATGCCACATAAATGTTGAGGTTTTGTTTCATTCTGATATTCTTTGGTGAAGACAACCCTAAGTCTTATTGATTATACGCTCCGTTCACTCAGTTTGCAGTCAAACCGAACTCAAAGAATGCAATTTGAAATGTTTGCAATAATAATGAAAATATTGAATCTTTCAATTAATTTGAGATAATATTAATTGTTACAAGAAACTAATGAATGGATTATTTCGTCTAAAAATTTTTTTACTAAAAATAACTCATATTTTTTCATTTGATTGCTTTCTATGAAAGGATAGATTAGTTTTGAAATTAATGAATAACTTCATTAAATTTAATCTGAAATCGAAGCAAAGACTTAGTGATTAGTTTTCTCACAATTAAAATGACCGAAACTCAGAGAAACTACTCGTTCGGCAAAACAAAGTTTGTTCAGTAAAGTGATGTCAAATAAAAATCATTAATAAGTCATGAATCGAGTCATAAATCAAAAGAGGGAATCAAATTAAGTGCTTATTAGAGAAAATGATTTATTATTTGCTAAAATTGAAAGACTAAATTTAAATGTTGAATGCTGAAATCGAAAAAGAAAAGTTATAAAATTTGATGAACTTTCAATCAATATGTTTAATAGAAATTGGTTTATGGTTAAAATGAGCCGTTTTGCTGTCGTTAACGCATTTTGCATCGTCTGTAAGACAACAATCTTTATCTCAACAAAAACCTAATACTCTTTCGATTTCTGTTTCGAGTTAGCAGTTGTTTGAGTCGTTTTCAGTCGTTTGAGTTGCTTTTGCTGGACGTGACCCGCGATCTAACGAATAGACACATACTATACCAGTTCCTGCCATCGCAGTCGTTCCTCTGGGAAATTCTAGCTTTACTTTTGACTGAATTCTCGTTTTCGTTGTAAATATCAGAATAAAGGCGACCCTACCTTAGGCTGGCATCTGAGCCATCATTCTATTTGTTGCCGATATTTCACTGAATCTGTCGGTAATCGATATTTTTATTTAAGTTATTAGGCTTTTGTTGAACTCATTCAATAACAATCACTACAATTCTCGTCAATCGCTAATATTTCTATTCAATTCTTTTATATAACAAGTATTGAAAATATCTTAATATGAGTTAAACTATTGATAGAATTGAGTCATTTTGAGTCTAAAACAAAAAATTGAAAACAACTTTGAGTCTCTGTACTATTTGTTTGGATCTACTTTTAGTTGGAATATTAATTCAGATGAGAATCGCATAAATCTAGAAATGATTGCCTTAACGTTGAATCGATTGATGAAAGTCTGGTCTATCCGTTCACTCGAATGATGTATTGGAGTCTATCAATCATTCCTTTAGTTTCCGTCTCTCAACAAACAGTGACATAATTTTTCGCTTATCTTGAATTATGAATTTCACAAATATTTCACATTTTCTCTTTCAAATTGTCTAAAATTGTCTACAATTCTGATAATCCATAACATTAAATTATTTTTCAATTATCTATTTAAAAAATCTTTTAGGACGGGATAGCGAGGCTAAGTCTATCTAGGAGTTTTAGTTCTAAAAGTCTAAGAGAAATAGTTTGCCGTTTTGTCGGCCATCTTTAAATTCTTGATCAAAGAATTTTCCAAATTGTGAAAACAAAAAATTTACAGTTATAATAGAAAATATAGTTATAATAGAAAATATAGTTATAATAGAAAACATAGTTATAATAGAAAATATAGTTATAATAGAAAACATAGTTATAATAGAAAATATAGTTATAATTTGAAGATCAAGAGAAAGTTTTGATATGTATAGTGAATTTAGATGAGTTCTTTCCGGGATAGACCTTCTTTTGATGAAATTTCAAATAGGATTGAAAAAAGAAATGAAAATATTAAAGAGTATCGAAAGAATTGTTTGAGAAAAGCGTCGAATAAATTATAGCATTTTCGAGATGTCGTGAAAATGCTTTGAATACTCAACGAACCATACAATAGATGGGACGGCAACTGAATATTTGATCTAAAAGTGTTGGCGCTTTGTTTCTTTGGAGTTCAACTGAAATAACTTCAAAACTTATTTAAAGTTGGAAACAATAAACAGAATATCAGTTCGTTTCTCACGAAAAGCTAATAAAAACCACGAATTTATTCAAGAATTTTGACATTTTTTCGAGTATTTTAACCGTGAAATCGATTATAAAAATCAAATATTTCATTGTAATATTTGCAGATATTTTATATCAGGGGTGTTTATAACAGGGGTGTGCAAGGGGAGGATTTCCTGAAATATTCCCCTTGATTCGAAAATTAGCTCTAGGGAGATACCCTATCAAGTTTAAGAAAGAATAATTGGCCGCCGCGCGAAGTGAAGCGCGGCGGCCATTTTTTGTAATGGCGGCTAAAAAATCGGCCATTTTGTCTTATTTTAAGAAATATAGCCCTTCAACTTTAATAATAGCTTAATTGTAGCTTAATTAAGCTAATTAACGCTTTAATTTACCGGAAATAAGCGTATTTAAGAACAAAATGGCTACTTTTTGGCCCGCCATTTTGAAAATATCACCTCCCCCTCTAGGGTTGGGTATGAAAATGAGTCATTTACCCTTCCCTATATCCCCCTAGGGTCACGGACTTCGCACAGCCCTGATATACAGTCAACTCTCGATTTTGTCAACCCGTCGGGTTTTAGGAAATGAGGGACAGAATCGAGAGAGGAATAACATCGAGAGGCAATGAATTTGATGTTTTTTGGAATTTAATATCAATTTTATTGAAATATCAGATATCTTTGTCTGTTTAAGCAAATTGAATGAATTATTAACTATTATTTTGTGAATTCTTTCTAATTTTTAATCACACTATTCCATATCAATTGAGAAGCCATGGTCGGTAAGTGATAGAGGTTCGAAATTTTTACAAATCTCTATCACATATCGACAATTGGCCTTAATATGCTCAGCATAATAAGACCTGGCTTGTCTCAACTGGTATGGATCCAATGTTAAGGACCATTTTATTGTCTAAACGTTGAGAAAAATGAATATATATAGTGTTTTCTTAGTTTAATTGACTATTTTCCAATTTAA
>JAQIWP010002124.1:0-12020 GCA_034695525.1 Euzetes globulus
GAGCCAAATCATAGAAACGAATGGCCAGTTCTCTATAACCATTGACCTCCAGGTCGAAGAGATAACGGGCTAAGTCTCCCATATATATGAGTATACGATGAATAGCACTTTCGGCCCAAGTCTTCACCTCTTCGTTATGCGGTTGGCGTTCGCGGCAAAACTCATCAAAAGTTTGGCCGCCATTTATGTATGGCATCAGATTCTTAAGACTAATTGAGTAGTGCTTTGACAGACCCAACAGTAAACTATAGTATAGTCCGAAACCAGTCGTCAAATGGATCTGAAGTAGAGATAAGTCCGACGAAGACATTCTCTGAAATAAATTCATTTCAATTATAACTAAACTAAAGGAGAAGTCAAACCTTTTTGTTTATTTTGTAGAATTGTGTCAAATCGTGATAACATCGCTTCCACAGAAAGTCTTCGGCTCTTCGTCCGAATTCAATGGGAGAGGAATAAAGAATGGTTTCACACAATTCCTTCAGTCTATCCCTGTTTTTGATGGTCGTCTCCGTGAATACATATCGCAACGAATTGGCTGAAGATATGCCGGACTCCAACTCTTTTGATATTTCAATTACTTCCCTGAATATAATTAAACAATTGTGTCCATCAAAAACCATTAAAAATGTTTAAATTAAGAGAAAAGACCCAATAATTAGTCAATAAAATGACTGTTTGATTAGTGTTTGAAATTGGGATCAATTATAAGGAAATAAACTATTTTTGCGTTCATTTTGGGGACAAATTTGACTCATTTTTAGTTGAATTATGAAATAGTATTGAATGCAAACAAATAACTATTTCATTAAATATTGGTTTCAGACAATTAGTCCACTTATTTCTACATCAATTAAAAACTAAATTCAATTTAATAAACCACTAATTAAAGGATTACTCAATTAAGAGGTGATTGAGTACCTGAACAGACGGGTCGAGTCGTGTCTGTTTGTTGAACCCCTGATCGACGACCTCTTCATCGCTGGTTATGAAATCATTGTCTTCTGAATTGAATGTCACAAAAAGCTGTTGTTTGTCGTCATTTCAACCACAATCAGAAGTAAATTAAATGAAACAAACGATAAGATTTGCAGTGAATTGCATTCAATGCTTTCCATTACTGTTAGTCCTTATCATTGCCTAATAGTGTAATGCATTCAATGTTATCATTCGCTTCGAACCAATGAAACGACTGAATGGTTTGCGCCCTCTTATGACTCATTCTATGCATTAACGCATTCAAACCCAAATCTATTGAATTCCAATAAATCGATTCCTCGCTTATAATACGATTAAAATTCAAATTAATTTTTAAAAAATTAAAATTAATTCAAAATATATTTTAATGTTATCAATAAATCATAAGTTTATTTGACTGTAAAAACCAGTTTTATTTACGTTGACAGTCATCTGATTAAAAGGAAAAGTTTCTTAAAAATTGAAAAAATGCCGATATTTTTGCCAAAATTTTTTAATTTATTGCAAATAAATGATAAATACTTCTCAAATCGATTTTATACTTAAAAATAGCTGCAATTGATTTTTGGAATAAATCCTTTCCATCTAATGATTAGTCTCGGATATTTAGTTTGGTCAAATGAAATGCTTGTTTCAGTGGGAATAACCTAGTTGCTGTGTTTAACACAACGTTGCATTGTTATACCGGAATCACCCAAATAGGGAATTAAAGTCGGTTTCACTCAAATCTTTAGCAATGCATTTGTTTTGATGGGTTTGGTTAATAACAGCTTAGGTTTTCTTCAAATGACCACAACAATGTGGGCTGGGTACTTCCAGTTTGAGGCGTTTACTTTTCCGCAATTCTCAACTATTCTTTAATTACAAAATAAAAAGGATTAAAATTTATTCAATGCTGAGGTGAATAAGTAACTAAAGTACAGATTAATAGCCACATTTTCAGATCATGTCTAAATTGAATTTATTTTTACATGCTCATCAAAATAGTAATCTTCTCAAAATTAGTTTTAAAAATTCTATAGTATGCTGATCAAAGCAACTAAATCAATTTATTGCCAATGAAACTATTTATTCAACATATTTAACTATTCTTAGTTATATTTGAACTTGTTTACCATCAGATATTTATATATACAGTCAACTCTCGATTTTGTCAACCCGTCGAGTTTTAGGAAATGAGGGACAGAATCGAGAGAGGGATAACATCGAGAGAGGCAATGAATTTGTTGTTTTTTGAAGTTTAATATCAATTTAATTGAAATAATAAGATATTTTTGTCTGTTTAAACAAATTGAATGAATTATTAACCATTAATTTGTGAATTCTTTCTAATTGTTTATCACACGAATCATATTCTATTTGACAGAAATTTCTAAGATTCCTAATTTATGAAATAATGTTAACTAACTGGGTGTTTTTATCGATATTTTCTCTGTAAATCAAAACAAATATAAACACTAATGTTTTTCAAGTAGTGTTTCAATGAAATATGAGTTGCTTTTAAATTTGAGTTTATGTTACAGTTGTTAAAATATTAGAGGACAGAATCGAGAGTTGAAATGCATTGAAATATATTGCAATGGTTTCATAATTTGAGGGACAAAATCGAGTGAAGGACAGAATCGAGATTTTTTATTATTATTCACTATTAGAATGGCTTTTGGTTTTTTATTTGGGGGACAGAATAGAGAGGGTCAAAACCGAGTGTCGCCTGTATATGTTTTTAAATAATTTTATTTGAATATTTTAGTTTAAATTCAGTTTAATTAATAATGGCCTAAATGTATGGCCACTTGCAGATACATCACAATAGCATTCTATGCCAGACATACATAAGCCGGACTGGCGCCAAACCAATTCAATGCTCTGCTTATTAAGTTACATTTTAATAGGTACCCCCAAGTGATCCCCTCCGGTCTGATTTTAGAGACATCTGTCGTCTAAATGAGTTTTTAAAAATTATTTTGTAAATATCTTTGAATCTGGTATAATGTCATACCGCGGAAGAAGTGTTTTCTTTGTGATAATCAACCGCTTCATTGATTCACTTAAACCCAGAAATATAAAAACGAATACAAAACACATGGGATCTGATTATTTGGGAAACAATTATTTTGAAATACGAGATCCAAAGGGTATTTCTTTCCTAATCACACCATTAAAACAAATTCATTTTCATCTTTAAAGAACTTTTTGACGCCAGAAAACAACCGAAAAGATGGTTCAAACCTCCAACAGAAGAGATGTGGGACAGACCTTTGCCTCCAGAATGGGAAGGTATGGCAATTTTCGATGCAGTAGTGCTGCAGTTGTCCAACACTTCTACCCAAACCGACTATAATCTTATCTGAAAATTCTTTGAAAGCATGGCTTCGGAAGACTCGAAAGGATGCGCCCACTGTTGAAGAAATCCAATACAATCTTTTGGTCGGAGAAAAGAAGAAACAATTCGATGAAAAGACTAAAACCGCTAAAATAGGTGACAAAAATAGTGGGTTTTCTGGGTTTCCGGCGACTCCTGAATACGACCAAAACGTCAAAAACAAATCCGATTAAAATTATTATTCATTTACTAAACATTTGATTAGATTTGTCTGAATGTTGTCATTAAGTCATTAAAAGTCAATCAAAATTTAAGGAATATTTTATGAATTACTCGAATGGAAATACAAGAAGTGTTTACTTTTTCAAAATTAGATAACAATTAATATAAATAATAAATTGATTGTATATTAAAAAAAATTGTGAAAATGTGGTCCAAAATATGGTCCCAAACATAACATTTTGGAGGTTTAAGTGTATTATTTGTTTTTCTTTCTATTCTTAATATTGTCGATACGTTTAGTCTTCTGTTTATTCTTCTTTTGTTGACTTTCTATATGTTTGGCTAATTTCCAGGAAAGGTAAGCACTTATACAGAAAAATGGCGACAAAATGATGAGAACAGTGTACAAGAATTGTCCCGGATTTTGGACCGACCAGACCGACAGCCACACAAACCATTGCTTCACAAACTAATCATTGATTGCAACTAAAGTTAATTTAAATCTTTTCCAATCAAACAATACCTCAAACATTGAGACCAAAAACAGTTAACCAAAGACTTAATAATTATTATAAAATATGACCAGTAATTCACCAGTGATTCACCACATTCATTTAAATAAGTCAACAAATAAGAGATATGTTACCATGACAATCCAAACTAGCTGAACCATTCATCTAAAACGTATTGTGGAAACAGTCAATTCTATAGGATATACAAATGTACATGGTGAATCTTCTTAAAAGCATCTTAATTGCACATTAATTTGGTCCTCAATGGAAAACAGTCCTTGTACTGATTGAGTTTAACCAATAAAGTATTATTATTAATTTAAAGGACTCAATTTCTCGAGCAAATTATCTAGAAAGTTTAGTTAATTAAAAAAGTTTAGTTTAAAAGTCAGTCTCGCTATATAAATAGTGAGACACGAAGTAGGTCGACCTCCTCGTGGTGTTTCTTGGTTAGTACTACCAGACCTAAACCAGTTCAAACTCTTGTTTTATGGTTTCGAAAAAAGGTTGACAATCAATACCATAGGAGATGTGAGACTTGCAATCATATTGTTTGAGAAAATCTAATTCATCCACATCAGATTCTGTATACTTATTTTCGAAGTACCGTTTTACCTGATCTTTAAAGACAGGTCATTAAAGATCCCCTTTTTCTAGGCATCAGTTATAAAGACCGGTCGTTATAATCGATTCAATGCAATGATCGGTCATTTCTGTTCACATTTTAAACAAGAAATACATTTAATATCTAAACAATTGTTTTATTTAAACCACAATTAATGTGAATTACAAATGCTTTCCGAAATTCTCAGAATATTGCTAGTTGCTAGGTCTTTAAAGATCATCTAAAAGACCCCATTCTTAAAAAAATAACGACAGGACAGGACAGAATTAAATACAGGTCTATCTAATTTTACATAATATTTTATATATTGTTTGATAAGGAATTTTTTTTAGATTGGTTTAAGAGGTCTAATCTTCTTAGCCATAGCCATAATATCTGAAGAATCATTTTCCCAAATAGTGATCATTTTTGATCTCATTTATACTATGAATTTTAGAAAATAATTATAAAAATTTAATTAACAATTCAAACGTTTAGTTGGGAGTCAATGGATATTCATTTGTGACTACGAATAATGGATATTTATTATATCATCCGGATCTACGGCCCATTGTAAGTCATCTTGTTCTATTAATGATTGTCTTTACTAAACAAACTAAATATTGTCATATTGTTTATAATTAATTATAACAATTTTGGATTATAAAAGTTAATTTAGATCTTTATAGTGTATTATAAGTTATAAGTTGTATTAATTTTTTATTTCAATTTGTACAATGAGTTACTCGATTTGGACATCACTGAGTCATCAGTAGTTTTAGAATAAATTCTTGACATCATTTTTGATTTGATTCATAGACCACCAAAATGTCGAACAAAAAGTATAGTAACAAAGTGTGATTACCGGGTAAAACAGTTTTGGTTGAATTACCTTATAATATTAGATTTAGTAATTTTAAAAAGAATAATAATAGTTCGCAATAGACGAGAGGTAGAAATTTTAATAAATTTGCCGATAGATAATTAGATGTTAATCAGGGATGAACAAGGTCCATGACCTTAAGAGGATAAATGGGATAGTGACTCATTTTTCAGACCAAAACCTAGATCCTACGCTAGGATGATATAGAAAGGGATATTTAAAAATATTGTGGACGGAAATGACTACTTTTCGCCATTTTGTTCTTAAAAAACCCTTATTTTCTGTAATTTTAGCATTAATTAGCTTGATTGAGTGACAAATAAACTAATTGTTTATGTTTTACGGTTAAGTTTGCCACTAATTATATGCTAGTGCTTCAACATTTTCATTCAATGACTAGTGATTTTCATTTTCATTTAGGGATTAAATCTGGGGGTTTATTGTTAAAAATGCTTTCCTGTCGAACTTATTTTCCGACACTTTGGTACAAACTAGTTTTAATTTTGTCCAGCTCTACTAGTCCAAATTAGGACCTCTTCTTTCAGGTATTTCAAGTAATCAAGTGGTTTCCAAAACTTGCGAAGTAAAAGGGTTTAATCTGATCTGGCTTATTAAACACAATGTTTGAAAATTAAGAAAACCAGTCACTGATTTTTTTGAGGGGTCGAAGCTTTTTAACATTTGCCTTGGTAATAATAAAGAAAATATTTAACATAAATTATAGTATAAATTTTAGAAAATGTCCAGCACTCATATCACGAGTACCAAGTAAATATTTCAATAATTGTAAATTTAGTTTCAAAATTGAGTTTCAAAGAGGAAAATATCAGAACAAGAATTGCGAGAAAATGGTCAATGGTCAATTTGGGTTCTCTTAATGTGGAGCTCTGATCTATGCATCCTTTTATCACTTGTTTTACACTAATTATAAAAATAGATTTATGAAAATGGCTTTCAGGCCAATGAAAGCTCGTTCGTCATTTTTGATCAAATATCTTTTGATAGTTCCAGGATATGCTCAAACCGTTTTATAGTTCAGTTGATATGTCGGAAGTAGAATTGGCTGACAACGAATTAGGTCCTCGGGTAAGCCATTCCTTTATATACCTTCTGATATTTCTTATTTAATGCAAATGTTTTATTTGTTATTTCTTTTCTAATACAAAAATTGAAGGAAATGGATGAAAATATTAAAGAAATTCGGGATAACATGATAAACAGGACAGTGGGTTGGAAAAAAGTCAAGGTCAAAGTTCATATGGATGCCATGGTCCGAGTATTTTTTAAGTTTTCAATATCTAACACTAATTTTAATAATTTTATAGAAAAGAGTTTCCACTCGCGTTAATCATTACATTTATGGCAAAATCGATTTCACGCCTTTCAGTTTAGCCATTGTTTTGCCCGAACCTTATGGTTCATATCGAGTCGAGGGTCAAATTGAGGTTAAAGTTAGAAGAGAAGAGAATTTCACTCATTATTTCAGAGGAAATCAATGGAGAGTCCATCCGGATTGGGTTCGATATACAATCTTTTTAGTTAAACCAAGATTTTAATTAAAAATTGTGACAATATTTAAAAAACAGGTTTATTGTGATAGTCCTCACAAATTGTCGGGCATTTTCTACGATTCTCGTGAAGAAGTCATAACTCAGTTTCTGAAAAGCGTAATCAATGGCCACAACTTTCGTTGGAAAACTAGTAGTACCAGACCTCAGGTTTATGAAACCATTTCATGTGAGCACCAATTTTGTCACTCCATTCCAAGGCACACAACTTCTATAAGAAGTTCAATCATTCATTTAAAAGTTTAAATCTTTTTAATTTTATTTGAGTCCGAACTTAATTTAATTCAATTCAATGCATTCAAAGGCGACAAATATTTAGTGCAAAGTCTAGTATTTGACGCTAAAGCGACTGACATCGAAGCATCCAAATGTGGAACGCCTTCCTTTTCCAGCTCTAAAATTGAGTAAGAATTTTGTTTGAACTTGCATTTTTTTTACTTGCTTACAGCGATTCTTAATTATTAGTATTTGGCGAAACTGTTACTATTGTCATAAGTTCTGAAAACTAGTTGGCGTTTTAACATTGCTTTTTAACAATCCTTAATAATCCAGGGGTCGTCAAGGTCCGAGACCTCAGGGGAGGGTAAAATGGCCTATTTTTCTCGAACCTAAGGGGGTATAAGAGGAGGGTATTTTTCCAAGATGGCGGCCGGAAGCGGCTATTTTATTTCTTATTCCTGTCTAAATCCAGTTAAAATTGCCGAAATTCGGTAAAAAATGGCGACTGCGCTTTGCGCGGCCGGAATTTTTGAGGTGATCCTTTTTTCTGTGTTTTTTCCATGCAATTTCTTTAAAACCTCAAAGGGGGTATTTTGGCAAATTCTCCACCTCAGGGGGTATACATACTATACCTCCCTATGGCGACCCCTGCCTTAATTAATGCTTAGAATTGTGTAATGTTAGCTCATAATAATATATTGCATGATATTTTTGTTTTTCAACTTGTCTTCATTTATAAAGATTGCGAAAAAGCAAATAAAATACGAAATAGTTTTGAGAATTTATGAAAATAGTGACAGTTTTGACGAAATAGTAAGAATCGGTCTAATGATTTCATTGGACAGTTAACTAGTACTTTTAATCTGAAAACCAGTCTTATCACAAAGTTTTAACCCTTATATATTAAGTAAAAAGGGAAACAAAAGATTATTATTTAAGCCAAGTTGAAAAGTTTTAGAAAATTAAAAACTTAATTTTAATGAATGAAATGATAATTAATACGTTATTTGAATGGTTGTGTTTAGCCCACTTGCTCTGCTCCTCGCATTAATTCCCAGGTAACATTAGTCACAATACTCGAATCATCGATTTGAGATATTTGAGGTAGAGCCTGGCTAAATTTCAGAGCGCTGACCTCAATTGTCAAGTGTCGGCAGTTCTGTATAGTCTATGTGTTCCCTCAATTGACGGCATTTGCAAACAATTATTGCGATTGACCTCTAAGTGACCACTCATTGAAAACTCGTTTCTCAGTTATAATTATTTGTAGAACGAAACGAATTGTTGTAACAAATCTTTAATTTGATTGTCAAACAGAGACCAGAAACTGAAAATGTTCGGAATTGTGGCCACTTTTGTAGCCACTCGCAGTGGATTGACTCGTTTTGAGGATCACAGAAGTGAAGAGGAAAAAATGAATGGCACGGGAGAGCGCCCTTTCATTGAGACTCACACCCGGTATTTTCAGCACTCAATTTACCCTTTTATTAAATTATGTCTTATTTTTAGGACTTCGGAGGAATTATATTATAGGCGAGCCGTTGATTTCCATTACGTTAATGACTCGGCGTTCGTGTTTTCGGTGCCGTTTGACGCCAACCAAAAGCCCGATTCTATACTGGTTACAGGAAGTCACGCTATATTTCTGGGCAGTGGCAAATCCAGTGCTCCGGGTATTTATTCAATCAATTTATGATAATCAAATCTGATAAATGAAATGTTGCGATGGCAGTGGCTGTGGTCGGCCTTCAGTTCAAACATTCGGTTTTTGTGGAACGTTTTCTCAATTTAACGAACAAATACTCAAAAGGCATTTGTTCGGCCGAAGAAGTCGACTGCTATTTATTAGACAACAACGCCTTCATAATCTATAGCCAACAGATTTCCCAAACCGGAAGGTTTTTCGGAGAAGTCGATAATTCACTTCTGCAAGCAATGGTCACCGCAAAGGTCTACCACAAAGTTCATTTGTTCGACTACCAGGCCATTTGCCTTCAAATTATGACTCCTCAAAGCCAGGCCTCTATTCTATTGACTCCATTCAGACATTTCAAAACTATTATCTTCTGGTTTTGGTCTCGAGTTCTAACGCTTTACGTAAACATTTGGTACAACTCGTGGTTTAGTTATGCAAACGGAGACTATGATAACGGAGATTATGAAGACTACGAAAACAGCGATTATGAAAGTAAACTTTTTTACTCCTTTTAGTTTCTATCAAAATCATTGTCTATTAATATATTCTTTTATAAACATCTTTCAGCCGAAAATGAAAGAAACAATAAAAACAATAAGACTCGACCCTATCCTTGCGATAAGGAGTTTGATTTGTATGAAATGGAAGGCTCACTGTCTGAGGAGCCCATCAAAGGGGATCATAGGTGTGGTGACTGTGTTCGGTAAGATGGAAAATTTCTCTTGACATTTAATTTTCAGTTATTTTATATTTATTGTAAATAACTTGTACCGTTGAGCTTGTTCGATCTGACATAAGGGAAATCTTGTCAAATTTACACCCTTTTGAATGTAATTTTATAACTCAAGCATTTAAATCACTCTAAATTTGGCCTATAAACTTTGAAGGGTGAGAATGAGTTTTTAAAAAATCAGTTAAAATATAAGTAAATTTTTATAATCGGGGATTTAGTTTTTATTAACAAGTTAGAGAAATTGTGAATCAGAAATATCAAGTTTATTAAATTTGCTAGCAAAAGAAAATAAATTGCAGAAATATACTGCAACCCTTTATTGAAACATCTAAATTTTTGGCCTACCCTTTTCTAAATATTATAATTTATATTAAAATTAAAAGAGATGAAATTGTGTTAGGTGCGATTAGTTGTTTCACTTTCTAGAAGTTTTTTTTCCAGTTAAATGTGAGGCGCATTCATGTTATGCAGTGAAGTCTTTTAAATCAAATTAATAAAACAGATAAAAAGAGGGTGAATACTATAAAATGAATACCTTTTGCACCGGGTTAATTTTCCATGATGAGGAGATTAAACAAGATTGTTAGATTTTAGATAAAGCGGCCCGGAAGTAAATTGACTGGCTTTGAAAGTAGTCGGAACTAGCCACAATAATTTTGCCCAATTTGTTTTCAAATGAAAGATATAACATTACATTGTTGTTTGGAATAGTAGATGACACATTTGAGCGACACATGGTAATAAAACTTACATCTAGAATGTTTTGCAAATTGGTCTCTAATGAAAAGAATAAATTTATTATAAGGGTTTAAAATATAGGGTAAACCAAATGTATTTTGCTTTTAATTTTAATTAAAAATGGATTAATTTTTGTTTGCTTTTTGCAGTGGTTTTATAGTGCAGGCCGTGCCCCATACTAACCTGGTGTTGTTGGTCGTCCATAAGACCTGTGCCTGCGATATATCAACCATAAAATTCGAACCAAAAGAAGTGGTTTACAACAATACCCACAGCTGTGATCTCTTGAAAGCCGAAATGCCTCGAAAACGACCGACCACTTGCCATCACTACCATCCTCAGGTATATCCTTTACTGTCTTCACATATTAAATGACTGGAAATTGTCTGTATTATAGGAAAATGAAATCAAACAGTGCGGCGGTTCATCCAAGTCATCGATTTCATTCATTTTATTACTTTTGGTCCTAATTTTTGGGTTTATTGAAAATACGTGAAAATGTATTTTAAATAAAATCCTATAATTGTTTAACCAAAATATCGCCTCAAAATTCTGTACATTTTATGAAAGCCTATGACTTCGACTTAAGTTGTAAATAATTTGTTGTTATCTTTGAATGGCTTCAAACCAATGATTAATCGAATTTGTAATCAAATTATTCAGTTGTTTGCATCAAATGCTGACAAATAATTTGCAATAAATATAACAAAAAGTGGATCCGATTTAAGTGACATTAGACAAGGCTTTCAGTAAACTTAACGTTTATTGTAATCTTTTGCTAATTATATGATATCCTATGTATATATTATTCATTTATTGTATAAATTGATTTTAATAAATGATTTGTTATTAATTAACTCAAAAATTCTATTTAAACAAAATCAACAATTTTAGCTAGCTTATTAAATTGTTCAATGTGTCCGTTAAGAAGGGCAAATAACTTAAATTCCTCTAACATAAAATAGGGGTGGCAATCCATATTAATCCTAGTGGTGGTATATTGCCTAAAGATAATTAAGGTGATGATTGGCAAAAATGTTTTCGGTCATATTTCATTTCAGTGATAGTGACGGAAGGGAACTCTTCAGTTTGTATTGAGTTCAGGGGTTTGCCACACATATCAAAGAAGGGCTCAACTATTTGCACAAAAAGGGTTTCGCCCACTTTGACATTAAACCACAAAACATTCTGATCTGCGAAGTGAGCCCTGAATTGGTGGCCAAAGTGGCCGATTATTCAGTCCTGCCTTAGATACGACATAAAAAGTTGATTCAACCGAGAGGTCAGTGCGCAACACCTGGCTATTGCTCACCCGAAGCCCTCGACAGTTTCAGAGAAACACTGTCTAAGGATCAATCATTTAAAGCAGCAAGGGTGGATGACATCCGGAAACCCGATATCTATTCGGTGAGTGTCATCGTCTATAATTTGTTAACCTTTTGCCGTCCCTTTCCTCCTTTCAGATGTAAAGAAATCAAAGCCATAGCAGAAAGATCTGAAGAGATGTGGAAAACATACGACTCTATGTTCAACCGATTGCCAAA